>OY740772.1:12589921-12861355 GCA_963513935.1 Aphrophora alni
GAAGGTAAATAAAATATGTTGGTCGGTATTTTACGTTATTCAGGAAAAATTAGTCAAAAAATTAAAATAAACTATAAGTCAAATATCTCAAATGTAGGCTTTAAATGACTATCAAATGTGAAGGTTACCGACCCTAAGCACTATCACTGTACACAAAAATCTGAACACTATCCATTGTTGGTTTCATTGTATTTTTCATATTAACTATTTTACTTCTCTCCAAGGGTACACACTTTTGCACAATAAACAGACGATGTTTCAATACTAAGCCATCATCTCCAGTTGATATATGTGCACAAACCTTATTGACACCCTCTTTCATTTGGTGGTTGAAATTTCTCCAAACATCGCTCATTTCAAGTGAATATTTTACTTTTGTTTTAAATTGTACTTTATATGGTTCAAGTAGAAAAACAACAATAAAGCAGATCATTTTTTGAGTACCGGTACTGGAGGTGAATACTTTGTCTTAAGTTTTTTGTATATATTATAGTGAGAATGTTAGAAAAATGTTTGTTCACCATATATTTAACTTATTAAGAATAATTGCATTTATAAATTGTATCTGTGTATAAAATTCTTATCCTACCAATTGTAGTGTATTTTCAACCAATGTTGCAACTAGACTCTAATGAATATTTAGATACGACAGTACAGAACCAAACATACTAGTAGTAATTAAACATGACAGTAACCTATGACATGACAGTAATCTATGGTCATTAACAAACAGAAATGCCAATATGAACAAAAGATTTTGACTTTTTTTGAAAATAAAAAATAAAATGTAAATTACAGTAGGTAGCCTATATGAGCCTATGAAATAAACAATCAGAAATCAGGGTTAAGAATATACCCAACTAAAACCTAAACATTTTTGATTCAATGAACAATATTGTAAATGTAAAATTTATATGTGATTAATATTCAGTACCTACAAGTTTGGTAGACACAACTACAATAGGTGAAAAATTAATACTATACTTAATAAATTTGTTTGTAAAAACTATGACAAAACTGTACCAGGCTACAAAAACAAAAGTAAATGTGTACGATTTAGGTGAGTTATAATTTACGATAACATTTAGAACAATTCTGCTAAGGGACAACATAGAAGATATAAAATTATAATCTTACTTAGACAAGAATATATTTTCTACAAATTTAAGTTTTAACTAAAAAGTAATCTCATCTGCTAAAACTATCAGATGAATCAGGTTCTTCAAGAACTGAGACAACAAAATTATATTAATTTGTTATTGTGTTATTAAGCTATACTGTATAAAGTATGTTTCATAAAAATAAGATATATCAAACCTATTTTTAAAATGTGGAAGGCTATTGTTAAAACACAAATGCTACAACCATACTATTAACATGTTTTCTTTCAATGTATTTTGATATCTTACACAGTACCAGTATTGTCTGACACTCTAATTTTAATCTAATTAAGTGGGTAACATGACCTATCCTGATTAGGTATGTATTTAAACAATATTCTAAATTAGAAAACAACTGTAAGGGGGTTAACAAATTTGATTAGATTATATTACCAATAAAATCTAATTTGATTTTTCAATTTTTTGGGTCCAATGATTGATTGCTAAGCTGGTAATACTAAGCAATCCTTAATGCCTTAATGTGTCCTGGCAAAGTATTAATTTCTTTTGATGGCTAATCGACCTAACTAAGGGAAATTTTATAAATCTAGGCTATCAACATTTATTATTTTCTTTGGATTAAGTTTTTTCGAGTACAAAAATATAACCATAAGTTCACTAATGGCTTACCTTACACAAATGCCATTTTTTTTACTGCTCCAAATGGTTCTATAGAGAAAAAGCTTGTTGATTTTCCTTCCGTTCTCCAATTCACAGAAACTTTACAAAAATGAGTTACATTTATCACGGAATAAATCAATTTTAAAATAAAAAAAACACTACACTAGATCAAATGTTTGTTTGGGGAAAAAGAGAAATTACATTTCACAGACATAATTCAAAACCCCAGATTTAGTTGTTCAACTGAAGCAGACTTGCAGACTACACAAAATTTAAGCACCAACAGCTGATTATTATTATTATTAAAAGTCAATGAAATAAAACAAAATTTAAAGAATAAAATCGATTATAATAGTTTACCAATATTAAATGAAACTCTGAGAAATTAAATGATTATAGTTTAAAATTGTGCTATTAGTCAATTTCATGTATTTACTAAAGTTAATATATTAGTTAAATACAATTTTACTATAATATGTTAAATTTTAAAATGATAATAATCCTACTGTTATAATATAAATCTTCATATACGTATGTATGAAACAAGTGAAAAAACATAGAATGTGCCTAAATGAAACAAGTATTTAAGAAAATTTTATAAAATATTTACTGTTAATAATTATAAAATTATAACTATTAATATATTGTGAAAATTAATTTTCTAAACTATTATTATAATAATCATCTATGCAACCAGATTCAGTCCCTCTTTGACTTTACAGGCTTAGTAGTAGGGACATTTTTTTATTTTACGATTCGACAGCCTGATATTGGCAAAGATAAATAACCCCTCCCACCTCTAAATTATATCACTCAAGGCACTCAATAATGTTTTCATCATGGTGGAATACGGTTGGCATACATTAAAAAAAACACTATGAAAGCGTTTTTGTTATGATATTTAGACGCATTTTTATCAACAAAGTATTTTTATTATGGAATAATGATTTTGAAAACAATAGTATGTGTTTTAATTGTTGTTGTGTTTGCAGAAGGTAAGGATGTATCAAAGAAGTATCAATTTAGGCTATCCTGTTTTGATTAAGTCTTTAATATGCTCCCGAGTGGCCATCAAGGTTATTATAATCAATTTTATCACTTCTGCTTGAAGAAATTGTTTTCTTGTTGTTATTCCCTTAGTCATTATTGTTTATATGACAAAATATATATATAAGACTGCAACCTAGAGTTTTGTGTTGTGTTGCTCCCAATACCAGGCTTAATATAATATTTCATGTTGTTATGAAAGTTCATTCAAATGTAGTGCAATATATGATGTTTTCGGGCCTATAGCTTAGATTGTTTATTTTAACTCCTTATAACTTACACTATGTGTATATTTTTAAAATAGTAAGGGTTGACCTATAAAAATGTTCAGAGACTGTTTGAAACATAAACATTGTTTATAAGTGACTAGAGTAAGGTCGGAAGAAAAAAGTATGGTAATTATTTAGAAAGTAGATATACAGATTAGTTAAAAACATTTGTCTAATTCTTTTACTATGGTAATTATGTAGTGTAGGCCTCTCTCCACATGTTAGTGGCTAAAATCATGCAAACTTAGATTATTTACCTTGTTTATCATTAATCAGATTTTTTTTAACACACTAGGCAATTTTCAAGTCACAATCCATTAATACTGTAGAAAATGACACTTTTAGACACAAGGAATCAAGGCTTATTTGGGTTATTACAAATGTGTATGTTACTCCATAAAACTGTGTTAGTCATGTTAGAGGTTTCAGTGCTCAATATTCATGAAATGACTACGTGAGTCAAGTTAGTGACTGTATTATCACTCTATGTTTATGTTATACGCTGTAGGTTATATTAGTGACAATCATGAATATTACAATGGTAAATGTGCAGTTGATACCGCATTGCGATTTAATATAGAAATTTTATGGAATTGTGTTTTACATACCTCACTATGAAACAATTGGATCATCCTTAAGCTAGGAAAATTATTTTCAAGTATGAAAATCTATTATTTCTGTCTAAAATAAATAATTTAATAGTTTACATTCAAATATCAGAATACACGAAGAGCCTATGCGCCTAGGTTTCATAAGTTGAGAACAGCTAATAGAATAGCGTGTCGTTAAAAGTGTCATAATAGATATGTATAATCTCAGAATGATGTGAACTAGATCTCGGGAAGTAACTATATATGTAGTTTCTTTACCAGGTCTGGTTAGGTATATATATATATATATAATCCGGACCTTTTTGTTTTGCGTGGATGAACATAAACATCGAGTGATGAGACATTCAATATATTCACAATCATTGCTGTATGAATTACCGTACTATATTAAGATACTTTAACCTAATAAGGCTAGAATTTCGTACTTTTACATTGCTTAAGACAGAAATAATGGATTTTCATACTTGAAAAGGGACTTGCCAGCTTGGATGATGAAGCAATTGTTTGATAATAAGGTATGTAAAACACGATTTCATGATATTTCTATATTAAATCGTAACACAGTATGTAACTGGACATTTACAATTACAACGTATATTTATTTAACATGTTAACTATTAATGTATTTATTAGTAGGTATTTATTTGTAACTATATTATAACTAATTTATAATAGTAACTATATATATATTGTTACCTGCTCAAACCATTTTTCATTATTCTTAAATTTAACAACATTCTAATATTAGGATGGCAGTTATGATGAATTGCACATCGTGTAAACCATATGAAGAGTTAGGATTCTTACTTCATACATCTGTCCCATTGACTTTATTCTTATTTTCTTGAGAAATAATGATATGTTAAAGGATTTTGAGACTTGAAACGTGTTTAGCATGGTTAAAAAATATTTGATTAATGAAAAACAAGGTAAATAGTCGAAGATTGCATGATATTTATCTACTAAAATGCAAAGAGGGGTACACTATATAATTACCCTTACTTACTACATACCTTATTTTGAAATTGTAATCTAATATTTTAATGGAAAGTAATTATTTAACCATGAAATTATATTTTGAAAAGTTAGAATATATCGTAGGCTTTAATATCTATAGCCATTAACTATATTTTAATCACCGACAGTCAAATATCATCTAATATCAAAATTCGTGTATACAGTAAAACCCCAATTAACCGGAATAATGGAGGCGGGACCGTTCTGGATAACCCATTTTTCCGGATAATCAAATGTTGGTATTTCAAGGTTAATTTCAGAAAAATACGCATACATCTTGTAGGTTTTCCCAACGTAAGTTTAATACACATTAAAAATGCTATTTCTTAAAGTAATCAACAATCTTTTTCTGCACTTTTTCTTCAACGCGGTTGCGGGCAGCCTTGTCTCGCCATCTTTTTATTAGTAGCAAATCAGCGGGTGTAGAATCATGTGACTGCTCAACGAATTGAAGTGCGATCTTAAAAAAAAATACCCATACTGTACTGTACTGTAGCCTACCTACATATTCTACATTTAAATTATGAATTTTAAATGAAACATACATTATTCAATACAATATGAAAGAATGACTCCTACCTCGAAAGCATTAAAAGCAGCGTCTGCTGCCATTCGGCTGACGTCACATGCAGTCGTCATCTCCATCAACGGACTCTGCTGTTCCTTGCACCATGTCGACAATGTCTCGATCGGAACGCTTAAGTTCGGATTCGTCTCCTTGGACCCAGTCTGTGGCGTCATTTTCTTCCATGTTTTCGTATCCTGGCACTTTCGTCAGCAATTCTGACAAATTTTCAAAATCTTCGTCCTCCCATCAGTTGACGTCACACCATCATACAGTTTGTTCCATGCTTTCTGCAAAGTGGTCGATTTTACTTTTTCCCAGGATTGAGCACTCCAATACACCACTTCTTTCATTGTCACAGATTTTAGAGCCTCTGGCAAACTTTTTCGGCCACTGTCACTTTCCTGGAGAATGTGTCGCAACAGAAACCCTCTATAATGCCGCTTCAGTGTCTCAATCACTCCCTGGTCCATTGGTTGGATTAGACTAGTGGCGTTTGGTGGTAGGAATTGAACAATAATGTCACCGTTCTTCAGAAGGCCCGGATTTCTCTTAATGTGGCATATATTTTAATTAAATACGATTTACACTGAAGATTTGTTTAGAGCACATCCAAAACATGTTTAGGACCTTATTTAATTATGTAACTTTTTTTTTTTTCAAAGATGGTGGCCATAGTTCATTTTCACTTTTTGATTGACACCTAATGAACAGATTTTTTTTTTTTTTTTTTTTAATGATTAGTTTTTATATGGTTCTGGAGATGGGTGAAGAAGAAAGTTTATCCAATGATTTTGCAACATTTCTTTGTTTTATTTTATGCTACTTGTTCTATTGTAAACAGAGAAAGTTTTAAAAAATTCATAGAAGTTAAAACACCACACAAACTCCTCAAATTCCCCTCATTTAAGGTATGTGTTTTTAATTGGTTGGGGAGATCATATTACAACTTTTATATCTTTAGAACTCAAAAATTGTGATTTCAAAAAAGTAATTCATCAGAAAATTTGTATAACATCCCAAATGTCCAGTTTTCAAAAGCCCTGTCATTAATTTCTTCTGCCACCTCACAAAAAAGATCCTATATTTGGAGAAACCTGTATTTATTTGATTTGAATAAAGGCATCTTTTTTTCATCTTTAGTGGCTAAAAACCACTTGATGATCATCACCTTATAAAAAAAGGAAGACATTAACATAAAATAAAGACCACTATCCCTCGAATACTTTAATAGCATCAGGGTCGAAAAGAACAGGAGTTGGTCATGACCTGATAAGAATGATGAAGAGGTGGTAAAATAATTACGTGAAAAAATAGATCCAGCTAGGTCCCTCGAGGATTCCCAACCCTGTACTCACTAAATTGAAAACCTAAGGGGGCAAGACGTTAAATTAAACATGCCTTTATCAAAGATATTAAACCAATTTCAATAGGCTAGACAATCTGTGGCTCTTAAGAAAGTTTCACAAGTAACTGAGGCAAGTTAGTAATCTAATCAATAAAGCTTTTTCAATAACTTAGGACTAACAAAACAACAAGTAAGCAATAAAGAATCATAACTAATACACACAAATTAAAATAAATATATAAGTGAAGAGCAAAACAAACTATTACTTATATAAATAAATATGACAGTAACGAAACCAAATAAATTATAAAACATCTGTCTGTTTGTAATGGTCAAGAAAACATGATCCGATTTTCATCCAGTTTCCTTTCCTGTCTAAGTATGTTATCAGGTTAGGTGTTAGTCTAAGTTCTATTGGTTCAGTAGTTCCTACATTATAATATCTTTAATTACCTGTTTAAAGTGCTGTGATATTCATTTATTTCACTTCAGTCATTACACTTCAAATGCTTTAAATCACACAATGTCAATACATAAAACAACACAAATGTATGAGCATGTTTACAGTCACATTTGAAATTTATAGTAGGTGTTCGGTGAACTTGTCCTATGATGTAGTTCAAACTTGTACTGATTAAATAATGGTTATTTGCTAGTTCAAAGTGAGTGGAGGGATTATACTTCTGGTTGGTTTATTTTCTATCTGGTTTACCAAAAATAGTATAGGATTTAAATTGTAAGTTATTATTGACTAGGTCAGGGTTTCCCAACAACAAATTTTCAAGGACCCCTGAAAAAATCGCTATAATGTCAAGGACCCCCGCTTATATATATATATATATATATATATATATATATATGTGTGTGTGTGTGTGTGTGTGTGTGTGTGAAAATGTGTGTAACTGTTTACCTGTAACAGCTGTCATTGTAATAATTCAAAAATTAGATGAAGTTATTATTTAATGTTATTAATTTGTTAATTTGCTCGACTATAGGGCGCCAGGTTTGCTTTAGCATACCAATTTTGAAAAAAGAATGAATTTAAATATTTAAAAGAAAGAAAAAATATCTGGGGTCGTAAGTTCTTTTCACAGTGTACTTACAGTGGATTTTGGTTTTAAATGAGAACACTTTGGCTGAAATGTTACAAAGAAAACATTTATTAAACATTCAAAGAAACATCCTACAAATTATTATTAACAACAAAAAAAATCATATTATAAATACTAGTTATCTTCTTTAGTTTCAATAACAAATTATGAATTTATATTTCCTTTATTTCTTTCTTTCAAATTAATTAATTTTATCTTTAAAAATGCTTTTACCAATAAAATTGTTGCAACAGGAATTTAATCTATGAAATTTTTTAGTAACTTTGTAGCTCTAAAAGAAAAATGAAAAGATTCTATTTTCATTAATTAAAGTTTTATTTTACTAGTATCTCTTCTAGTAATAATCTACTAAATTTTCTTTAAATAGATAAACATTTACAAAAAATTAATTTAAACATAATACAGGTTATTAATCAAACAGATAATATACAGCGTCTATACCACAACGCCGATTTAAATAAAAAAACATTGTCTGTGTCCAAATGGAAAACTGATGTCCTACAAGTTGAAATTTTACGGCTCGAAGTGGATTCTCTCTCGTCCAGAAGTTGTTTTCTCCAATTGTTGAGAATATTCATAACTCGCGTACATACATTATTGTCTTTTATGTTCCCAACTTATTGTCTTTGAAACACGCTAAACATGGATTCTTATATACTTTCGATCTCTATTTGAGATAAAAAATCAAATGTACATTGTTCTAATAGAACCTAGAAACTCTTTCTACGATCTTATTTCTTTTAACACTAGACTTCGACTTTGAAAAACACAACTTGTCCATTTTGAGCGGTTAACTCTAACTCCACAAAACACATCCAGTCCCTTCAAGCTCTGGACTTAGACTGCCGTTACCATGAGGCAAATTCTTACTTCCGAAAGCGTTCTTTCCGGTTACTGTTCCCACGTTTTACCGCACTGCCGTAAAAATACAAATAATTTACATAACAAAACAAACAAACTAAATTACATTAAAATTAAACATGATTATTTATACTATTGTCTTGAAAATCCATTTTTCTTTTATTAATGACGTTACTAAATTCATTATTATTATTTGAATTTATTATCTCTTTGGCTTAACCGCGTCTTTTAAATGAGTCTATTTTAAAATCTGACTTTTCACATTGTCACAAAACCCCACAAGGTTTGTATTTCAATACAGGTATTGGAATACAAAGCTTTTATATATATATATTTCAAATCGAAAAAAAATATTAATGGATGTTCAAGACATTTCATTTCAGAAGCTAAGGACCTCATGAAAGAAAATAAGTATCCCTAGTATACTTAATTTAAGAAAGATTCTCTTTTTCTTATAAAAACTAAAAAATCTATTTATTAATAATCCTATTTTACTATCTCAATTTGTTTGAGTCATCATAACTCATTTGTAAGAAGAAAAAATATATACGAATCAATTAGTGCCAAGCCTTATCTCTATTTATACAATAAAACCCATCATCAGTTTCCTTTCCAACCTTGTTGGCTGAAACTTTCCATCAACATTTTTTGTTGACAGGATCCCGTCACTCAAAGCTTATCTCCCAGACAGCCGTCTATATACTTTTTCTTGTCTCATCCTCTTTGCCAAGACGACATTTCTACATCCTTTGAAAATCTACCTTTGACTCTAGATATTCATCTGAATCATTTTTTAATTAAACACAATTACAATTTAAAACCTCTCATTTTAATTAACATTTTTACGAAATTATTTACTTATTACTCAACATTGCTTCAATTCACCTTAAAACTTTTCAATTATCATCTTATTATTATTATTTATTTTAGTTTAAATCCAATAATTGTTTATTCTTTATCAAATTCTTAATTACTCTTTGTCTCGCTGGGATAACATGTTAGCCACTGATTTTACAATTACAAAAAAACTCTTTTCTTCAACTAAAATTCAAAATATAACATCATTATTACAAAAAAAATATAAATTTACTTACAAAACTCATCTATTTATTTAAAAATTACCTCTTTACAATTGTATTGTCTCTCAGTATCCTATCTTAAAATTATTTCCATCTTATCTTTCATATTTTAATAATTCAAGTTGCATTAATCCCCAAACAAATTCTTCATAATAAAAAACTCCTTATTATTTACCTATATTCTTTCATAAATAATCTCCTTATTTCAACGTAGCTTCCTTTAAAAATCATAATAATCGTCGTTTATCCGCATAATTCCTTAAATCTCCCTTTATTTCATTAAAATCGTCGCATATTTCCTTTATTTCATTAAAATCGTCGTATATTTCCTTTATTTCATCGCAGTACTCAAAAAACCTCTTAAAAACTAAAAAATTACCATTAATGCAACCTAACTACCTTCTTTATAAAAGTTTCTTAACAGAACAACTTCATTTTAAATACCACTTTACTCAACAATTCTGTAAAGTCATCATCTTCATATAAAACTCAAAAATCTCTCATTTAAATTACTTCTTATTAAAATCTTCTTAATCATCTATTACTTGTATATAAAAACTTCAAAAAATAAAAAAAATTATCATTGCTTTCCCAGCTAACACCTTATTTCATCAAAATCCTTAGACACCTTTATCAAATAACTTCTCACAATCATCTATTGTTTTAAATTCAAACATTATTTATTAAAAATCGTTAATTCTTTTATTTTATTTATAAATTTCATCAAAATCTTTCTTATCATTATTAATTTATTATTCCTTCCTTTAAAAAACAAAAACTTAACCTCCTTTACTCATCATTTAACATCAAAAAAAAACTTAAAAACTTTATTATTATCTGTCTTGGCAAAACTCACATAAATTCTCAAACTTTACACAACTATTCTTCATATTTTCAAACCATAAATCACTTAAAACTAACAATTTTTTATCATTTTATTATTAAATAATTCTTAATATTTAAAACATCAAAACATACAACTTATCGTTTTATATTTTAACATCTAATTACCTATTCTAATCAGCTAATCAACATTTTTACAATTTTACAAAACTTTTCGTTTCATTTCATAAAAACTCTCCTTTTGTCACGTCCGTTTTAATCTTGTATATACAGATCGATCACTTCTATATATATATCCTACAATTTATTTTCAGTCAACATCTGTCTAAATTTATTACATGAAGTTTTTTTTTTTTTATGTAATAATGTCACACTTACTTATGCATTTTTCTTCCTAACCTCTCCTACATAGGTTCTTCTAACCGTCTACTTTATACCGTGCATACTTCTAATTGCTCTTTAGACTCTTACACAGAGTAACATGTTGTGACGTTGAAATGTGCAGTGGTTGAATGCAATATCCCTACTTGATTCAAGATAAAACCCAAAACACATCCCTATTTCACAACACGCCCTCTTATGCAGTCTCAGAATGCCTTATTCTTACGAATAAAACATTCTATTTTGACTACACAAACGCCTACCTCCTCCCAATGTTCATGTACTCATTAAATGCATCTACACGAAGAAAATTTTAAAATTCATAAAAAATTTCATTAAAATCGTTTCATCCAAAGTTGAAATAATGTTTATTTTTTACCAAGTTTACTACTAGCATCGTCGATTTTCTGTTTATGTAATCCTTTCTAGATGTTATTATTCAAATTCAAAAAGAAAATTTTATTTTTTAAAATTTATTCTAAGTCCTTTACTTAGAAATTTTACCTTCAATACTATTAAAGTTATTTAAGTAATCTACTTTTGTTCTTGTTTACTTTATTTAAAGCCAATTATCCTTTATTTAAGTAAATTTTATTCGAAAACGCAAGTTAAATTAGAATTATACGTCAAAGGTTTTTTATTTTCCTAGACAGCATTTTGGTAACACCCTATATTTCGTCTCAATGTCATGCATAGGAATTTATACCTGACTAAGGAATAAACAAGTCCCCTCGATATGAGACAATCCTTATCTGTCTACTGATAAGACATGAAACCTTTTAGCTCCAACTAGATTCTATTTCTCTCGTCATTATTGAATATTTTATTGAATCCACCTACTTAATATTGAATATTGTTTCTTCAACGTTACTCTGAATCCTCGCTTCGAACTAACTATCTTATCTATGTCACGTAAAATCAATATTTATCTTAGTATAAACAACGCTCGGTTATTCACTAACAATCTTGCAGCTCCAATGATCCTCTCATCTAACATTTTCGAATATTCTAGTTTGCCTTAAAAGTTTTCTTATATTACACAATTTATTTTTTTAAAATGTTCTATTTTCTAATCAAATTATTTATTTAACGTTAAAATTTATTATTATCAATTCTTTAATTATTTATGAAATATATTTTCTTAATTGAGTGACATTGTATGTCCCTTTAATTACTTCAGAGTCTATTGTACTAATTACATATGCATTTTCTAATTTAATTTTTAAAACTTTAAACGGACCTTGATACAATAAGAAAAATTTCTTTATTTCTCTCCTCAAATTTGATGACAGATAGTGATTTTTAACCAAAACTAAATCTCCTATCTCAAATTTTGTTGGTTTTAGTTTTTTATCATGATATTTTTTCCGCTGATTTGCTTTTAACTTCAAACGTCTTCTCGCCAAAACTATTTTTTCTTCAAAATCTATTATTTTTCCCGGAGGAAATTTGCATAGTTGGTTATAAATGCGCGGACACTCCTTTTTAAACATAATTTCATACGGACTATCATTGATGGATTCGTGTATGGATTGATTCATACAATTTTCTATAAATTTTACATAAAGCGGCCATTTTGTGTGTTTATTGTGTACATAAGTCCTAAACATTCGACCTAGTTCTCTCATGCAACGCTCACTGGGATTCGACTGAGGATGATATACTGATGTGTGCCTAACTTGAATATTATTATTTATTAATTTTTCTTTCCAAATTCGTGATTGAAACTGACTACCGTGGTCACTTAAAATTATTTTTGGTTTCCCTATTTCCTTTACATATTCATTAACTATCTTATTTGCCAAAACTGTCCCAATTGCTCTCTTTATAGTATATAATTTTATAAATTTCGAAAAAACATCCAGTACTACAAATATATATTTAACCCCACCACTTCCAGTCGGTAATTCTCCAAATAAATCCACTGCTACCAAATCTAACACATTTTCGGGTAAGATGTTCACCATTAATCCTTCATTTTTTATATTTGATACTTTAGTTTTTTGACATAAATCGCATGGCCTAATTTGTAATTTTATTTGTTTTTCTAAATTTGGGAATTCGTATAGTCCTTTTAATATTTTATAACACTTTCCCGCACCAATATGTCCGTATCTTTCATGACAATCATTAATTACAATTTCTATTAAAGATTTTGTTAAACAAATTTTGTGAATTCCATTTTTCTTTGACTTTTTAAATAAAACACCATTATATATAACATAACATTCTCTTAACTTATTAAATTTAACAGATTGGTCTTCCAATAATTTAATAATTCTTATACAATATTCATCTTGACTTTGTTCTAAATTTAAACGTTTAAAGGCACTTCTTAGAATTCTATCTTGTTTTGCTAAATTTTTATCAATTTGTGTCTGAAAAATTTTAATTAAATGTTCATCTCCTGTCTTGATGACTTCATTGTGATCCGTTCGCGAGATAACATCTGCTACAATATTTTCCTTCCCTGGACAATACTCAATTTCTAAGTTATACTCCTGTAAAAACAATATCCATCTCAGAAGTCTACCATGTGTTAATTTACAGTTTTTTAAAAAGGTCAAGGCTTTGTGGTCCGAACGTATAGTCGTTTTATTTCCTAACACATAATTTCTAAACTTTTTACATGCGAAGACTATACTCAATAATTCTTTCTCTGTGACAGTGTAATTAACCTCACTATTTTGTAAAGTTCTGCTTGCAAACGCAATGACCAGATGTTCATTATTTACGTCCACTTGATACAATACGGCTGCTAAAGCTTTATCCGAAGCATCTGTGTTTAAATAGAAGGGCTCTTGGAAATTAGGGTGTTGTAAAATTATCGTTTCTAAGAAAACCTGTTTTATTTTTTCAAATGTATTTCTGTCTTCCTCTGTCCAATTCCAAATTTTGTTATTATTTCCTAAAAGATGTGTGAATTTACTAGTTAACTCTGCATAATTTTGTTGAAACTTCCTGTAATAATTACATAAGCCTAAAAAACTTTGTAATTGTTTGATATTTTTTGGTGTGGGAAAATCTTGTATTATTTTAATTTTTTCTTGGTCTGGCTCTATTCCTATATCTGATATATTGTATCCTAAAAACTTTATACCTTTTTTGCAAAAAACAGACTTTTTTATTTTAATAGTTACATTATATGTTTTAAGTCTTTCAAATAACTTTCGCAAATGTCTCATATGCTCTTCAAACGATTTTGACGCTATACATACATCATCTACATAAACTGTTGTGAATTCCAAAACTTCAGGCCCTAATACCATACTTAATCCTTTTTTAAATAATGAAGTACTAACATTTAAACCAAAAGGGAGTCTCTTGAACTGTAAGTTCCTACCATTGAATACAAAAGCAACATATTGTCTAGATTGTTCATCTAATTCTATCTGCCAAAATCCACTAACCAAATCTATACTAGAAATATATTTAACTCCTTCAAACCTTTGCAATATATCATCTATTTGTTCAGGTGCTTCTCGATCTGGTATTATTATTTGATTTGCCTGCCTAGCATCTAAACATAGTCTTATGGACGAATCTTTCTTAATTACACATACTAATGGGTTCGAAAATGGGCTATTTGAATCTTCTATTATATCATTGTCAATCATTTTTTGAATTTCCTTAGCTACAGCTTCCTTTTTTGAATGTGGTATTGCATAAGATTTATTTATAAATTTACTATCTTCCTTTACATTTAATTTAGCTTTATAATTTAACATCTTTCCTGGCTGATCCGAAAATACTTCTTTAAAATCATTTAATACAGTTTTTAATTCTCGTTTTTCACTATCTAAATTTAAGTTACTTTCTTCTAAAATTTTCTCTACAATTTGTGTCCATTCTACATCTTCATAGTTATTTTCATAATATTTTGAATCAAAATCTTGAAAAAAGTTGGTAGCTACATCATTAATTTGCAATTCTTCATAGTCAAAATCTGTCTCATCATAACAATTTATTTCTGCTTTAGTCCTACACAATTTTAATTTATAACATTCTACTTGCGAAATTTGTTTTCTAAACTTTGTTTGAATTATTTTATCCTCTACATTAAATTTAATTTTTTCTTCATCAAAATCAATTTGAGCTTTCTTTTGTTTTAAAAAATCACATCCTATAATCATTTCAATATTTAGACCTCTAACAATTAAAAAATTTACTGCAACTACATCTTTTCCAATTTCTACATCTATAAAAGCTTGTTTTGTAATCCTCTTGCTACGCACACCTGTTACTCCTACAATTGTTAAGTTACATACTGGTAATTCCAAAATTTTATCATTATTAGTAATTAGTTTCTTATAAATTTCTTCATTCATAACGGTAATTTCTGAACCTGTATCAATTAAACATTTAAATTCTTCTTTATTAATTTTCACATCAATTTCAATTAACTCTCCTTTTATAGGCTGTATGCTTACATTATTATAATTTTCTTCATTTAACAATTCTTCTCTAATGTCTACATCAATGTTATTATTTTCTTTTGTTATTATAGATGAAATTGTATTTTTAGAATTTACTATTTTAGGCCTATTTTGATTTTCAGACAACAAAGCTTGGGCCCTATTCACTGTTGTCCATTTTGGTTTCCCTGTGGTCTATTACCATTTCCCTTATTTCCCTGATCATATCTTTTTTGTTGAAAATTTGGCCTAAAACTTTGATTCATTCCATTACCATTTGACCTATTGAAATTTTGTTGATTTGTTAACATGGGCCTATTATTGTTATTTTGTATATTAGGTGGTGGAAATCTAGTAAAATTATTAGGTCCCCTAAACCTATTCTCTCCCCTTGTCTCTTGAAAATGGGGTGGTGCCCTAAATCGAAATCCTTCCTGTCCTAATTGCTGTGGTTGAAAATTTTTATACATGGGTCTGTCCATATTCATCCTATTGTCCCCCTGTCTTGTCCTATCTGGTCCTAATAACTTTTGACTTTCTTGCCAACTTAAGATTAACTTTTCTAGGTCATTAACATTTTTAGGTCTAGCTGCTAACATCATTAACTCTAGTTTTTCAGGCATTTTCCTACTTATATGTCTTACAAATGTATCCATAGACATGGGCGGATCTAAAAATTGTGTCTTATTATATAAGCTCATCACATATCTAAATACTTCTTCTATCGGTCCCCTAAAATAGCTTCCTACCAATAACTTAGTTTTCAGTTGTTCCTGTTTCTCTTCGGACCAAAACCTATCTAGAAATGCTACCCTAAATTCTTCAAAATTACCCCACTCATTCTTGTGTGCCTCAAACCATAACTCTGCCTCACCTTTAAAATATTTCCTTAAACAACCTAACTTTATCTTCCATTGTCCCCCATTTATTTTGTTAAATGTCTCTATAGCTTCTATAAATACTTTTGGATGTGGTTCTAACCTTTCATTTTGAAACTCTGGGATTATAGTCTCATTAATTATATTCGCACTCGTATAAGTACCCTGACTTATGCTACCCTGTTCTACAAAATTCTCCCTTATTTTTTGCATAAACTCTCCTTCAAATTTTAAATTTAAGCTATTAATCTGGTCCTCTACATTGTTTTTTAACTCTAAAATTTCTTGCTTTTCTAAATTCTTCTGTTTTCCTACTTCTAAGTCTAACAAAGTTATTTTTTCGTCTGTTTTCCCTAACTGCATCTCAAACTTATCTACTCTATTGTTTACATCACTCTTAACCTCTAAAATCTCTTTACAAATTTTGTTCTCAACAACCTTTAGATTATTTTTAGCTTCTATTTGATTACTTAACAATTTTACTTCCGTCTCAGATTTAACATTATCAATTTCCTTAACTATGCTACATATTTTATCAGACATATCTATTTCAATTTTAACAATTTTTTCATCAAAATTATTTTCTATATCTAACCTAGTTTGTTTAATTTCTTGTCTTAGGCCCTGTTCTACATTTACATAACCTTCTTTAAATTCAGCCTTAGTTTCTTCAAATTTTTTGTACATTTCTTCTTTTAAATCTAAATTATCTTGTCTTAGTTCTAGTTTACTCTGTTTCAGGTCATTATCTATCTTATCAAGTTTGACATTATTCTGTTCAAGTTTAATATTGAAATCTTCTAGTTTAGCATTGATTTCCAGCTTATTCTGATCAAATTTATTACTTATTTCTTTTAATTCCAAATTGTTTTGATCAAACCTATTATTTATACATTCAAACTTCTTATCATTATCTTGCCTAAATTCTAGATTATTCTGTTCAATTTTATTATTTGTTTGTTTAATATCATTACTTATCTTCAAACTGCTTTGTTCAAATTTATTTATTAACAATTCATATATTTTCTCCATGCTCATACCTTGATCATTATTTGTTCTACCCCCATTTACTCTATTCTGCTCAATTACACTAACCTGTTCCATTACCCTAACCTCTTCAGCTCTTAATTCCCTATCTGAATTTTCTTCTACTATCCCTACCCCTGATGTTTCTACTAATTTTTCATTCATATCTTCACACTGTCCTTTACTATCTAGAATCCTATCACTATCAAACCCATTAAAATCCGAACCTGAACTACTAATTTTACTCATACTTGAACGTCTACTATTACTATTATTACTTATTTCTTGATCTAAAAAATTTTGTGCAAATTGTTCATTTGTTTGCTCATTATTTTGCGATTCCTTCTGTAAATTATCAAAAATATCCCCCGTAAATTCTAATGACTCTATATTATTTAAAGAATTTTGATTTCCTAACTCTACCTGTTCCTCACTATTATTAACATTTACAATTTCTGACTCCATTTTTATCTTATTATATTTAACACAAAAAATTTTAAAAAAGAATCTTTCTTATTATGATAGAGAGAGTCCTTACCTTGATTTTAAGAGTTCTCATTACCAAAATCACTGTTTATTTCGACTAAAAAGGCCCACAGTTGCGGCGACATTTGTAATAATTCAAAAATTAGATGAAGTTATTATTTAATGTTATTAATTTGTTAATTTGCTCGACTATAGGGCGCCAGGTTTGCTTTAGCATACCAATTTTGAAAAAAGAATGAATTTAAATATTTAAAAGAAAGAAAAAATATCTGGGGTCGTAAGTTCTTTTCACAGTGTACTTACAGTGGATTTTGGTTTTAAATGAGAACACTTTGGCTGAAATGTTACAAAGAAAACATTTATTAAACATTCAAAGAAACATCCTACAAATTATTATTAACAACAAAAAAAATCATATTATAAATACTAGTTATCTTCTTTAGTTTCAATAACAAATTATGAATTTATATTTCCTTTATTTCTTTCTTTCAAATTAATTAATTTTATCTTTAAAAATGCTTTTACCAATAAAATTGTTGCAACAGGAATTTAATCTATGAAATTTTTTAGTAACTTTGTAGCTCTAAAAGAAAAATGAAAAGATTCTATTTTCATTAATTAAAGTTTTATTTTACTAGTATCTCTTCTAGTAATAATCTACTAAATTTTCTTTAAATAGATAAACATTTACAAAAAATTAATTTAAACATAATACAGGTTATTAATCAAACAGATAATATACAGCGTCTATACCACAACGCCGATTTAAATAAAAAAACATTGTCTGTGTCCAAATGGAAAACTGATGTCCTACAAGTTGAAATTTTACGGCTCGAAGTGGATTCTCTCTCGTCCAGAAGTTGTTTTCTCCAATTGTTGAGAATATTCATAACTCGCGTACATACATTATTGTCTTTTATGTTCCCAACTTATTGTCTTTGAAACACGCTAAACATGGATTCTTATATACTTTCGATCTCTATTTGAGATAAAAAATCAAATGTACATTGTTCTAATAGAACCTAGAAACTCTTTCTACGATCTTATTTCTTTTAACACTAGACTTCGACTTTGAAAAACACAACTTGTCCATTTTGAGCGGTTAACTCTAACTCCACAAAACACATCCAGTCCCTTCAAGCTCTGGACTTAGACTGCCGTTACCATGAGGCAAATTCTTACTTCCGAAAGCGTTCTTTCCGGTTACTGTTCCCACGTTTTACCGCACTGCCGTAAAAATACAAATAATTTACATAACAAAACAAACAAACTAAATTACATTAAAATTAAACATGATTATTTATACTATTGTCTTGAAAATCCATTTTTCTTTTATTAATGACGTTACTAAATTCATTATTATTATTTGAATTTATTATCTCTTTGGCTTAACCGCGTCTTTTAAATGAGTCTATTTTAAAATCTGACTTTTCACATTGTCACATCATATATAATTAAACAAATGTTAATGGACTTTAAAATGCATTTAAATTATTAAATGTACTTAAAATTTGCTGTAATGAGTTGAAACGCTCCTTTGTGTCCATTATTTCCGAAATGTTGGGCTGCAAGCTTGAAATGTTTACTCTGAAGTCAGATCGTATTTCAAAAAATATGATTAAAAAAAATTTAACTCTCTGGCTACAATTTCCACCATTTTTTATTTTACCTGACCAAAAAACAAAAAAGTAGCAAGCGACTTGGCATCACCTGCTGTAATGCTAGTAAGATAGGCATAATACGTCTATTTGTACTAGGGCTACGTGGTTGATGGTGAAGAGATAAACACTTATCACAGGATAAAACTACGGAAGTGTACACGTTCTTGCGGTAATTGGAAAAACTATAGTTACGTCACTTCACCTGCCCATTTTCCTCTCCCTTGGGTAAGTCCTGATAACACTGATTTACGCCTGACTACAAACTGTGACTGTAAGCCAAATTTCTGACGAAACATTTTTCGATGACAGCTCAAGGACCCCTGAGTCATCCTCCGTGGACCCCCGGGGGTCCGCGGACCACCTGTTGGGAACCACTGGACTAGGTGATCAGAGTTACATTTCTGTAATTTGTATATGTGGTATTCTTCAATTTGTTCATTAAAAGACCATTTTTGCAATCTTGTAGTCTTTTTAAATTTGATTAATATAATTGTCATTAGTATCAATTAGGTGTTTGCGTATTTTGATTCTGCTTTTTTGTTGACGGTTGATTTGGAAGTGCAGAAAGATCATCCTGTTTGACCTATATACATTTTTGGACACTCATTGTATGAAACTCAATAGATCCCATTGGTATTGAATTCCTGGTTTTAACATTTTATCTACACTGTGAGATGTTGTGTATGCTACTTGACTAATAAACAAGCTCCCAGAATATTTCAAACAAGAAGTAAAATCCATTAAGTCTATATCTACATCTAATGCTATTAACATCTTTTGCCCTGAATGGTTTAATTTAATCCAATTTAGACACCCTCCCCTCTTGTGTTAAAGCTAAAGCACACTGCTATACCTCAGACGGTCTCTTAAGGGCTCACTTAGTATGAGTAAGAGTGATATTTCCAAAAATATCTTAGCTGGACCTTTCTTCGTGTGATCTTAAATAGGATCCCTCTCTTTCCTATCAGGTCTCTCTTGACCAACTCTTGTTTTTCCGATCCTGATGCTATTCAAGGGCCAGAGATAATTATTTTATGCTCTTTTCTTATTTTTTTTTATAAGGCAATGATAACCAAAAGGTTTTTTCTTTTAAACAACAAGGACAAAAAAAAAAACTTCTGATAGACATCATTAAAATAACTTTTTTGGGCCTCAAGGAACATCAAAATGGATATTAAAATAAAAAACTCAAAACTATATTCTTTATCAAAAATTTTATAGGTTAGATTATTCTGTTTTTTATTTAACTAAAATAATGTTTCACTTTGTAATGTTAGTAGTAGAACAGATACAAGATTTACACACATAGAATTAAAATTGTAAAAAATCTACTTCGCTGATGTCAACTAACTAATATTATAAATTTATATGTAAGGTTTATATAATTTCTTGTCATGTAGTGTGCTGTACGAGTGATGTTAATGTAGAAGAGATGGGTGTTGATGAGAGACACAATATCACATTACCTTGCGGAGATGAAGCAATAGAAAGCTACCAAGTGTCTTGGGTGCGAGATGGTCGAGACGACAATCAAACACCACGAAGATGTATTCTCAAAAATGGCTCACTTTTAATTTCTGATGTCACTCGGCATGATGCAGGAATATACGAGTGTCAAGAAACAGTAGATGAAGTTATTCGGAAGAAAATAAAAGTAGTCGTAAGAAGTGAGTACTGTTTTAGTTTTTTAATAGTGAATTAGTTTTATAAATAGCAGTGGTCATAACCATACTCCCTCTCCATTCTATAAAATGTTATACATAGTTACAGCTTTTTTTCTATGATAAATAGTTTAAAATTAGAACAATCCCCCTCCCCCAATCAGTATAGTAGTTAGTACTGTTATTTCACGAATGAGAGGTTCCGGGTTCAATCCCTGTGAGGGCTTAAACATTTACAGTGTTTACTCAGCATCAGTTGGATAATTAGGAAGCCACAGTTGGTAGCGAATTCTGGTTGAGAATGATAAAACAACAGTAACAGGAATTATAATGTCCTAACCACACTTTACTGGACTGAAAAGCCTTCTAGAAGGATTCACAGGTTAATATGCCATGGAGTTTTGTTTAGTTGTTTTAAACTAAATGGTAAAACAACTCGAATTATTGAAATCCAAATCTACTTGAGAAGGCAGGCAGTGGAGATAAAATTTGGTTTTGAGTTAATTACTTTGCAAGTAATAAACTTTGTGTGATATTATATTGACAATCATTAAAATTGGAAACCATAATAAAATATACAATGTAAGGGACTTGGAACAGATTTTTTCTTCTTCTTCCTTCACTTATCCCAGTGCATTGAAATCTCAGAGAAAGACCCCATTTTCTTCAGTATATCCTTAGTTTTTCTCTCCCTCTCTTTCTTCCATACATTATTATATTTTTTTATCCACGTTCTACAGAGATGGTTTCCACATCTTTTCCTGAAGGTTTCTGTCACTTTTCCTGTCATTTATAATGAGTACAGCTATAAGATATCTAGGGATCTACACCTTTTTTCATCCAGTCTTGGGTTAGATCTCTCTCATCTTTCCTATCGGGTCTCTCTTGACCTATTCAAGTATTTGAAGGTTAAGAGTGCCTTTTTTAAAAAGTGAGAATGACCATGAGGTTTTCTTGATTTTTATTTTATCTATTTTCCAATCCATTTCTCTGCAACCTTCTTAAATATTTCATATCAGTTACACTTATCCTACTTTCAATTTATTTGGTCATTGAGCAGCCCAAAAGTAAAAGTAATTTAGTAATTCATTTTATATATTCTTTTTTTATCTGTTTATTTCTTACATATAACGTTGCCCGTCTGGTAATATACAACGCTAGCTTCTTTTGGTCAGTTTTGTATCTCTAGATTATTTTTTTCTATTTTTGGTAAAAATTGTTCCCAGATAATTAAATTAACTCTAGCTTTTCACTCATTATTTTTATACTCTTTTAATGCCTGTTTCTTTCTTCCCCTGTACATAACTTTACATATATTTAAAATCATTCTACTATTTTCTGAACATTCACTCCGATTTCTCCACAAGTTGATAAATAACTCGTTTTCAAATAGTCTATATTAAAAAATTTAATAAGATTTTAAAAACTATATTAATAATTACGAAAGCTATCGTTCAATTTTGCAGTATAACATTTTACTTTTGGGAACTACAACAGGTGAAAATTAATTTGTTTAAATACAGAAAAAATATATCCATTGAATATCTTTTCCAAATAAAACTACTTCTCCCTACTTTTCCTTACACTGTTGGGTCAAGAACTAACTTTTCTCAGCCCCCATGGAGAACAAACTCTGAACGTATTGCATTAGAGACTGAGCCAACCTACTCTTAAGGCATTGATGAATATTTTATTAATATAAATAACATTGAGGTTGAATTGTAAGATATGTTTAAATTCAAATAAAACTAATACAATTTCTCACAAATAATATGTTTATTAATGTGTTTCAATGGCAATGTCGCCATATTCAGTGATGCATGAGGTACAATAATCAAAGTATAACTAACGTACTACTCAGTTATGCCCTGTTATACAGAATTTGGGAAAAGGGACATATCCTAAACCTTTTTTACAACTTTGAAATTTGTACCCTATGAGGTCCATGTCTCAATAAGTTAAAACTTCTTGTTATAAAAATAAAAATATTATGATAAATTCCATGTTGCACAATATGGCATTTTGTCTAATAATTGATTATATAAATAATTTTTAATTATTTTTTTTACCTTATTCATCTAACTACCATACGATGGTCGTCTCAAAACTAATTTTTTGTCAATCTAATATTCCTTCTTCTAGGTTAAGGATATTTAGATTATAATAATGATATTTTTTAATTTTAAAATTATGTTTAATCTTTGTAAATTATCAGAGAAATTAAGTAATTATTATTACTTTATTTTTCCTTAGGATAAAGTATAATGTACTTTTTATTAAACATTATGTTTTTTTTTTTTACTTTCTCGCATATACATAGTTTAGAAAAAGTTATATTCCAGGTCAAAAAATTAATGTAGAGGTTTTTCCTAATATAGATTTTGAGGGTCCTGAGCCCAAAAACCGTTTTTGGAATGATGTTTGTGCAGTACTGTATAGCCCAAATGCATGGACAGTTTTTAATTAAATTTGGTAGTACGTGACTTTTGTGTTTTTTTTTTTTTTTTTTCCAATTGGGATTTTTTTAAATTTTACTATAATTTGTAACACCTTAATTTAACACAAAATTAGGATTTACTCAAAATCGGCTTTAATTTTTTTCATCATATTTTGCTAATAGACCTTTAAAAGAACTCAAGGTTGCCATCTCTCCAAAAATGCCGGTTTGTGAGTAATTGTTAAAAAAAATTGGCCATGGGACAGTGTTATAAAAGACATAATTTTTCAAAATCGACTTTACCAATCTCCTTCAAATTTTAGTGAAATGTAAATATTAAAGACCCAAATCCGTATACATAATTGGAAATTTAAAAAAAAAAATATTATGATTTAAGAATAATTAGGAAAAAAACAAAAATTGCCCCCGATTTCATTAAAGGTTTGATGTTAATAAAATACAATTTTCTGTGAGGACATGTTAACAGCTCAAAGGGAGCAAGTTAGGATCTATTTTTTGAAAGATGGTGTCTTATGGTACATTTATATTTTTTTTACTACCAACTACCAAACTAACATTTTTGGTGACACATACTTTTGATTGGTAAGTATTTTGTTTTTGCGTTGGGTGAATGAGAAAATTTCAGAGTTTATTATAAAAACAGGTTTGTGACAATAATTGTGTCACACGCTAAGACAGGAAACTGATTATTGAAGCTGCCTCATGTTTGGGTAATGTATTGTGTAAATATTTAACCTTGGGACATGCAATACAATAAAGCAGTAGCCATGTCCTATATGTTGTGTAAGAGTAAAGTGTAGGCTTACTTGTCATCATTCAATTACAGTACATGATTCAACAACAAATAACAATGTAGTGCCAATATCACAATTAGTTGTGCATGTTTTTTATATATTTTTATTATACTGCTGTTAACAATATTTTTTTGTATAACAAAAGTCCATTTATTGAGTTTCATTTTATTTCTTTAAAAAATGAACATTATGTAGAATGAAAAACACTTGGAAATTACGTTCACAAGTCGTTTATTGTAATTTGCTTGAATACAAGTCGTATACAGAAATGTAATTTAAATATGCAAAATTATATGTTTATACTAATAGAAAACAAATAAAATAAACTGTTCAAAAACATTGAAAAAAACTTTCTCACTAATATATCCCAAAAACCAGCCGAAACTATTTGTCTCCATAAATGTCAGTTTGGTAGTTGTCAGTCTAAAAGTGAAAGTGGCACTTGTGTACTACATGGACCACTCCCTTTTCTATAAGTTCAAAACTCGAAACATCTTTTAGCGAATATTTTTAGGTTCTGTCATCTGTCTACTGCCATAACAGCCAAGCGACTTTCATTCGCCCCACTGCGATCCTTTCAAGTTTGGCCATTCATCCGGTGTAGGCCGCGCCACTACAAAGTCAGTGCTACTGCAACACTCTTACTAGAATCATTCTTTGTATTTAATAGAGGTTTGTGTTGTTATTTTGCTGATTTAATAACTTATGTTGACTCTAAAGTAAACAATGTCATAAGTCTATTATTTGAATATATAACATAACCTGGGCTAAACTAACCTATTCTAGTTTTTAGTAAAAAATAATAATAAATCAGATTTGTGGTAGCAAGAATCATCACAAGTAGGTTAGGTTAATACATATATGTTAAAAATTCAGTATTATTTGAATTAGTTCCTATTTTATGTACAAAAAAAAGTGGTCCATATAAGTACTATAAAAATGAGAGTCTTTGTAAAAATATTTATATATTTAAATAGGGCATAAACTTGCTTCACTTATTCTATAAACAGCATAAATCTTATTTGATAAAAATCAAGCTTTTAAATATAGGCTACATGTTTTGCAAGGACAATCCAGTTAAAGTTTTCAGTAAACCATTATAGTTTTAAAGCTATTTGATGATGTCTTGTTCATATTATTAACTAACATGGTTTAATCAGAGATTTGCTATCATTTGTGTTTATAATAAACTCTATACACGCATCCACAAAACCAAACCAAAATGAACTAAAACTAATCGTTACCAAAAATATCAGTTCAACAGTTGTCAATCAAAAAGTGAAAATGAAACATAGATCATCTGGAAAACATATTTATATATTTAAGAAGCGGATTTTGCTTTACTTGTACCATAAATACATTCTCACCGTAAGTCATATTTGATTAAAATCAAGGTTTTAATAATAGCAGTCGAAGTTTGGGTTAGGGTGTTTGGATTGGGTTAGATTCTTCGATTTTATTTTCCTATCGAATCTCTTTTGACCAACTCATGTTCTCTTCCGACTGTGACACTCTTAGAATATTCGAGTATTTTTTTTTAAAGCATTGATGTCCTTAAGTTTTTCTCCTTTAAACTAAAAAAACAAATGATGTACCAATCATGGTACTTACCCAGCCCCATCATATAATTTAATACAAGCAAATCCTTTAAATATGCCTAAAAATTGATTTATTGGACTTTGTAGGAAATATTCTACAAATAAATAAAAAATTTATTTAAATGGCCGCTATTTTGACATTTTCTATTTTTGATTTTTCTGAATTTGTATAGGATTCTACAGGCATTTAGAAGCTACAGGCACTTTACTACAGCTACAGTGTTTACAAAAAAACTTCCAACGACGATTTTTCAAAGTCAAATCAGATGAAATTTAAACTAGAGCTAGGGTAAAAGATGTAATAACACTACTGTTATTTTATTTGTTCTGAAGGCTGAAAAATAACATAGTTATAGGTAGAAAACAAAAATCGTAATTGTCTAGAACATCCACCGGCTTACACCAGTTCTTTATTATTACTAAATGTATTATACCTTGTCAATTAAATTATTAAGGACTGTTAATACATTTGTTTCAGCTATAATATTTTATTCACAAGGTAATAATTCATCCAGTTATAATTATTAACTGTTGTAAGCCAGGTACCAGAAAAGTTCAATAAAAGGATGTCGGTAAAATCTTCTCTTTCAAAAACTGTCCACAAAATTTTTTGAAACTGTTTTGCATTGTAAAATTTGCATAACAGCTGTTTTGGGGAATAAAGAGTATCAATTAACTAGCTGATATTTATAAAGTGTATTTCCAACTTTGTTTTTATCCAGAAAAATAATTATTAATTTGTCAAAAATGTTGCCATTTTTTTAGTAAGTAAGGAAAAACAAAATGTTGCTTTTCAAAGTTTTAATTTACAGTCTATCCGTGTTTCAATTTTAAATTCAGTTCAACTGTTTTAGGTACGGAAAATGGACCTCTGAAAATACCTTAAACCTTATTAAACAACTTTAACCACCTATAGCTCCTAAACAGTTATAGATATCGAATAATATTCAATAAGAAAAAGTCTTAAAATAATGTGATAAAGTTTATTCAAAATTGTGATAAAAATAGGATGACTTAAGAAAACTTAGAGCTGAATGCAATATTGTAAAAATGATGGGTGTTAGGTAAAATTTGGTAATACCTCTAGTTTTAACTCAAAAAATCCTGGTGTTACCTTTTAAAAGTGTTTTTGAACTTATCAAATGAAACCGTGGTCACACATGTTTCAATCTTTCTGTATAAACACACTACAGTCCCTCTATATCAAATTTCATGCTCATACTTTAATTTTTGTAGCTGCTATGATACTTACGTACAGACAATGATGACGGATTAGATGGCATGTCAAAAAACTTTTTTTCAGTTTCATAAGGCCATGATGAAACATGAAAATCTGTCAAAAAACATAGATCAAATTTTTTTACAATTACAAATTTACTCTTTAAGCTACTTCATATATGGGGTAAAATACACTTTTATCACTAAAATTTCTTTTGTTTTGTTATAGCACCTCCACCTCCGCTTGCCAATGTGACAGTCCATGCTTGTACAATCTTAGCTTCACTCAGATGGGACGTAGAAGATACAGGAGGCTATCCCATTGATTACTTCAAAGCACAGTATAGATTAAAACATTCTCCAGATGATCAACCTACCGATCCTTGGCATCCAGTTGTTCCTGAACATATAAGTGCTTCAGCGGTTAGTTTAAGCTTTCTATTTTGTTTGTGCCTATTCAAAAGATTTGTCCTTTTAAAGTTATGTTGAATTTATGTACATACATCATATATAAATAGATGGGTTTTAATTAAAAAGAATTCATGTGACCAGCACATGATTTTTTCCAATTATTTTAACCTTTTTATGACAGATTAGTCAATTCAAGTTATTCCATAAGTAAGCTGTCAAACTTTAAGAAACGATTCTGTTGGTCAGGGTAAAGAAAAATAAAGAAATAAATTTTTATTTATGTTTTCCAAATATCCGCCATTTTGTTTTTTACAATAAAAATTAGAACTTTGTAAATACAGTAGAAAAGTTAATAAGTTCAAATTTGGTATACACATTTTGTATGAAACGTTTATAACTGTACCGAAAATAAAGACTATTTTGTATATTTGAAAATGTTAGCCATTGAAAATATTTAAATGTAAACCATTAACTTTACAAAAATTTACAAGAGACAAAAAAGTTTCCTTTTTAATGACAAACAAAACGGTATTTTTTCTGTAGGTCAAAGTATAATCGAGTTATTAACAAAAAACATTAAACTAATCATTTCTTTGTAGTTAGGTCAAGTCCAAAATTGACCTAGAACGAAAATATTTTTAATAAACATTTTTAAATCCTTTGCTCTGAATTATATAATAAATTCGAATGTGACCCTTGACTATTTCAAAATGGCCCCTATTTATTTAATTTTAATTTTTTTATTATTAAATATCTCAAAACATACAAAAATGAAAGTAATGTAATTCGTGTTTATTAAAAAATAAATTATAGACACTTTAAAAATTTGTTGTATGTTTGCAATTTGTTTAATAAATACAATTTAAATTTGTTTTATTTTTGTACATGTTTCGAGATTAGTACGGAAAAAATGAAATGGGCACTATTTTGAAATAGTTAAGTCACATTTGAATTTTTTATGCAATTCAGAACAATGGATTCTAAAATTTTATTAAAAGTATTAAAATTCAAAAATATTTTGGTTCTAGGTTGATCTTGGCTGTTTTAGACTTTTTTTTTGTCTCTTGTGAATTGTTTGTAAAGTTAATGAACTAAGCGTTTTTGAAAAAAATTTATTCTAAATTTTTTCTTTATCCTGACTTACAGAATCATTTCCTAAAGTTTGGCAGCTTATACTTATGAGATATCATGAATTGTATAACTGTTTTAAAAGACTGATCAATGAAATATCTAACCTAACTAATTCTAATCCTTTTAGGACAGACTCACTATATAGTATCAATTATATTACAACTTAAAAAGATAAATTGGTAACATACCATCAGTCAGACTTTTAAGGTTTCAGATAAAATATATATTGTAAATTGGAATTTTATTATAATATTGTTTTATTCATTTAATACAATATAAACAAACAAATATTTGACAAAAACAACATTTTTACAGATGACTTTGACTCTTTATTGTACGATCTGCCTTACTGCAAATTGAATTTGTAGTAAACATTGTTGTGTTTTATATTATTTTTACAATGAGTGTCTATTATATTTTATTGGTGTTTATTATTTCGTGTTGAGTATATTTTACAATATAAATGTCAAATAACGATACTTGAGAGCTAATAAAGTTAGACAGTATGTTAGGTTCTTCAAATAATGAAGATAGTTGACAATTCTTCGGAAGGTTTTTGTGAGGTAATTTTTAATTTCATTATATTTTAAATGAGTATACTGATATATTAGATAGTCTTGAAGTTTTAGATTAAAGGTTTCACTTAGGGTAAATTTTTAATTCAGTGCTGAATCCATTAAGTGGAGATCCAGCAAACAATTCGTTTCTTTATTCAGCAATGGAATTCTACTGAACCAGCTGTAGTGTTTCTAATTTAACGTTGAAGCCAAGATTCCTTGAGATATTGGATAAGATCTCTTGATCTACCAATACAATTTAACATTTCTTACATTATCCAAGATACCAAATTTTAGGTGTCATAACATTTAACCCCTTAACGGTCAGCGACGTAATATTACGTCAGTGATCTTTTCAATAAAATGTGCCAGTGACGTAATAATACGCTAGATGTTTTTTTTTTTTTTTTTTTTCTTCCCCCGGGGTCAAATCCCGCGGGATACCATACATTTTTAAAACTCCAAAAAAATTATGCTCACTAGTCGAAAGGCACAAAGTGGCATGTAAAAAAAAAAATTCTCAATTTTTTGCATTGTGATATATATATATATGTGTGTATGTATGTATACAAGTTGACGCTCTATATACATATTCATAAATATAAATATACATATATTTCATATATCCTTACAGATTCAAAAACCTAACCAACCCTAAAACATTATCTATGGCAAAAAACTAAAAATTTTCAATTTTTACAAAGGTTTTTATGTTTTTGACATTATTTCCCATCATTTAAAGTTTTTAAAAAAATCAACATTTTTGTGTTGTTTTTGGTCAATTTTAATCATCCGTTAAGGGGTTAAGGGATCTGCTAGTATTACATTGCATAATGAGGTGGGTAAGTACCATAATGGAGCCTATCAACTTGTTTTTTTTTTGTTTTTTTTTATATAGGGAAAAAATTTAGAAAAATATTTTCTCAATAAATATTACTGTTTAAGTTTTAAATGTTATATGTAAATATTACTCTACCTTTCTTTCATTGTGTGTTATAGTCACAAATAGATGTCTTCCATTTGGAACCGAACTCCACTTATATTTTCCAAGTTTGGGCTAACAATAAACTAGGTCAAGGTGAAGTGTTTGAAATGGAAGCTACCACACATCATAATAATGAGGAAATAGGTAATAAAAATTACAAAATTCACGTTCATTTTATTTTTATTGATTAAATATGTATTATTATTTTATTTTTCTTCGTGTTGAAAAACAACTTTTAATTACATTAACATCACTAAAGATATCTACTTAAAATTTTCATCAGACAACAGATTTTCAAGATATATAACTAAAATGTTTTTCTAAGATTTTCAATGATTCAATTTGGGAAAATGGGACTTTAGGAGTTTAAATAAACTAAATTATATTACTAAACAAAATAATAACTTCTTTTTTATATCGAAATATTAATGGTTAAACTAATTACTCTAATTTATACAAATTATATTGCATATCTACGTCACAACTGTTCTAATTTAATGCACCAATCAGAACTCGATTTTGGGAAATGTCCTTGTGGCGTCAGCTTGAATTTCGGAATAGATCAATCTGATGGCCATATTTAATTCGGGACTTGGTGTAATTTTTAATTTCTATCGATTGAGTGGTATGTCCTTTCTATTTTCCTAAACGATCTTTTCTACGAAGAAGATTCCGATCTATCCATTAAAATTACTAGTTTCTCCTGATAAATTTTCTTAGAATCTTCGCGATTCTGTGATGCTCTGTACCGGATTCTCATGTTAACTATTTTAGAAGAAGATTTTAAAATTTTTATATTTCGTTTTAATAGTCGAATTGTATTTTTATAATAATTTTCCTTGATTAATGATTTAATTTTGATTGATTTTGAGGTGGGAAACATGGTCTTGAAATATCGGGAAATATTTTTATATTGTGCTGGACGTTGTATTCTTTCTTGTCACACCTTTCACTTATGCTGTCTGACTTCCGCTTAAACCTACACAGATATTACTTAAAACATCCATGCCCGGTGAGCATCTGTGTCAAGTAGAAGCTGACTTTGCTGTACTTTCTTTCTAGCTACTTTTTCAGTTTTGTGATGACTCTTAATGTCCATCTTCCAGTGCTTTCTCTGTCCCACTCTTCCTGGCACCTCTGGACGACTCTTTCCCTAGCCTCTCTTTTAGTAATGCTTGCAATCTTGTTCACTTTCCTACTGTCATATATTTCCTGTCTTTACTTAGCAAGAAGGTGTTATTAATAACAGTAAGGTATTGTTTAACAGACTTTTATTTTTTCTATTTCCATATATATATATAATTGAATTGTGTGTTTTACCTATGTACATTTGATAATATTTGATATGTAACTTCTTAGAGTTGGGACGTCATTTACTAGAAGGCGCAGAGACGTTTGATACACGAGTATGGGTCGCAGCTGTTGCCGTTGTCATGGGAACTCTAGTGGTACTTGCTGTAGGCACTTGTTATGCCTTGTATCGTGAGTGCCACATCCCTCTCAGTAAGTCTATCCCACAGTAGTACTGTATTATCTTTTGGCTTAGACATTTCTTAAATATTAGCTTTATTTATCATCAATCAAATTAAATATACAGAGCAAACCTTGCCGAAAATACATAATCAAGTAAACAATTGTACAGAAAATAGTTTGACTAGAAGAAGTTTCAACAACTGTGTTGTCATCCTCAGTAGCAGAACAAACAAATTCAGAGAACCTTACAGGGAATGGAACAAAATTCAAGGATCAAGTATATGAGAATAAAATTAGTAGTAACATTGCTATATTGATACCACAATAGTATTATTGTATTATATTGTATGTACCCCTTAAATTTATCACCTTTCTCTATAAGGTTCTTCTCTGACCTACCTTAGTTATATTTTTTAAGAGTTGATATTCTGATTGTAGTAGGGTGATGTTTAGTCTTTGAACAATTTCTTGATGTAGAAACTCGAGTTGTTAATTAATTATTAAATTTATTCTTTTTTTTATGAAATAATTTTTTATTTAAAAAATCTAGCCAGACAATTTTTAAATTGTAATAATTATAAAAATTCTGTCTTTTATAAAAGTATTTATATTTTCAAAACTATAACATTTATAAAACTTACTAAGTGAGTTATTAAATTATAATATATATAATGTAAAAGAGGAAAATTATCAAGAATAACATAAACTTGCGTACAACGGTTGGTGTATACAATATTCAGTGTACTTTTCTAGCTGTCTGCCAAAATCTGGTAATATTGTTGTTGGATTGATATATTAACTTTTTATATATATATATATATATATATATATATATATATATATATATATATATATATATAATTGGTTAATTTAAATCTTAGGTTCTCCCAAAAAAGTAGATAATATTATGCAATTAAAATGTTTGTATGTTGTTATACTCCTCTGAGGAGATCTCTCAGAGGTTCACTATACTGAATGAGAGCATGGCAAACCCAATGTACCCTAGCTGTATTTACCCCTCTTTTCATCTAGTCTTGGGTTAGATCTCCCTCTTTTATCTGTCCTATCAGGTCTCTCTTGACTAACTCTTGTTCTTTTCTGATGCTGCCACTATTAGAGCATTCAAGTACTAGGGATCAATTTTATGATTTTTCTTTTCTTTTTTTTTGAAGGTGATGATGAAAATGTTTTTCACTTTTAAACAACAAGAGAAAAAAAAAGAGCGTAGGGCTTCTAAAAAGCACAATCTTGACTTTAATATACTCTACATAAAAGACATACTACACAGTACAAACCTATAAATTAAAAATGTTTTACATGAAATAAAAAAGTGTAATAAATGAGAAGTTATGGTAGTAAAACAAAAGAACAATACAGGAAGCACATTACGCTACACGAGTACAGTACTGCAATTTGAATTACCTGACGGTTTAAAAAATCAAACATTGTGTTTTTGTTTCTTACTGAGAAAACACTGTCTCTTGATTCTTGATTGAATTTTTCTTAGCATCAGTTTTTCAGCCAACTGCGCGTCATCGTCTTGTTCCTCTAAATACTGGAGCAGTGGGCAGCCCGTCGATGTGTTGCAAGGTCACTTCATGTGTCAATCGTGCATGCATGTTCATTCCTTCTTCCTCTTCACTTACACTTTGCTCTTCGTTCGCCCCTCTTGCTTTGTCTTCTATTTCTTGGTTCATCAGTCACTCAATCCCGGCTCATTAGCGTCACAGTCCAACCACTCTAGACAGTAAGCTTAGCTCTACTGCACAACTTTATTATCGTAGTTTTACTGGTTGTTACCTGTACTAAACAGCTAAAGAGAACCGTAATATTATTTTACTAATTTTTTCCACAAGACTATATTACTATAAAATGAACTAAAACTAAATTAAAACTGCTCACAATAATATTTTATATGAATAATTATTTTTAAACCAAAAGAAGTTCTAAGTTATATCATATAAACAAAGCACATTTTTCAGACTTAGTATTTCCAACTTAACACAATGCATTGTATAAGACAAAAGATAAATAACAGGTGACTGTAAACAAAACAATTCAATAGTAACTAAATATAGTTCATTCTTGAATCTACAAAATATTGATTTTTTTCTCTATCAAATGGTACTGGAAACAACAAGAAAATACTGAAGATTATCTGATATATTAACAATGTATTCCATAGTTTGCTGGATCGAGGGTTTAAATAGAATTTCAATTTATTCAATTTTAACAAAAAAAAAACGTGTTCTAAAAGTACTCATGATTTTCAATATGTTCGTTATAAAAATACATTTGAATTTGATAATTTTCTCTATGTCCTTGGGAGAGCGTATGTTTGTTTTGAATTCACCAATATGATAACTGGTTAAGTTGGCAGTAAGGAAAGACTTTATATAAAATGTTTATTGAACATCTTAATATCGTGTTCTCAAAGTTATCTTTAAACTATGTATTCAACATGACGAGTGATATTTTATAGTTTATCAGCTGATTTCAACGTGTCTCTTATAATCATAATTTTTAACGAAGCTAAACTTATTATGCTGCTACACTTCAATAATGTTATTAACTATCAATTTTGTCTGGCAACTCATATAGACATTTTACTTTGAATTTGATTAAATAAATAAATATCCAAGTTTTAAGTTTTTCACTAATACATTTTAACAGTAAAAAAAAAAAAAATAATAATGTTAACTCTTTGTTGATTACAAACATAGTTATATAAACTATCATAAAAGTACATAGTTCTGTGTTGTATACGTCAACATTAATTCCAACATTTCATCTATATTTCAATGGTCTTTTTAAATGTTTTCTTGAAGAGTCTGGTATGTTCAAATGTGAACACTGTGAAATGTTTAAAATAGTCTGCTTGTGTGAACGATTATATAGACTTGCTGAGTGTACTGATTGGCTGTTCACATTACCCTGTTTCCTAAATTGTATTGACATGTTTTAATTGGCCTAATGTGAACAGACAATTAGAGCACTCGGCAGGTAGGTGGTAGGTGTACTCTATATAAATGACTGTATAAATGGACTGCATTAGAGTCTTATTGAAATATAGTTGAAATGTCGACAGTTAATGTCAAAAAAATAGCGTAGTGTACAACTAGAAATCTAATTTAGTAACTTGAATGTGTTACGTGAATGAGTAAGGTGTATGAAATGTATCAGGCAGGGAAATTCAACTCCCAAAATAATAAATACTTAACTGTCAGTTGTTTCGAACATAACGTTTGACTCAGTGATGCAGATAATTGAGAGAAATATTTAAACATGTCTCTATGACACATCTCAAGTACTGTATGAAGCAACATTAGGCCTAATTGATTGAATGGCAGTATGTATATTTTTTTGTTCTATTTATGTTTTAAACATTTTAACATATAACTAATATGATGATGATCCAATTTTATACTTATAAAATATAGCTTCACGTAATTTAATATAAACTTTAAACATAGAAATGTCTAAGCCTTCATTTATGTTACCATACTCAAGAGTTTTATGTTTGTTTATAATCATTATTCATTTTTTAAATAATTTTAGTTTTTATTGTTTTTACAGAATATTTTGTGTTGTTTGCACGTTGATGTAATGCATTTAGTCTTAGAATTTTTATAAAAAGTCAATCGAGAGTTGTAGGCATTGAGAATTTGATGTTTTTGATGTTTAAATCTTGATTCTCTTTCAAAAGTTAAACTATTTGTATTCCTACTATTCTATACTGAAAATTAAACAAATCATTTCTTTTTAATTTAATATCCACTAATTCATTTGAATGTACAGTAAATCCTCAAGCTACAAACTTAACACATTTGTAAGTGAAAAGTTCATTACAGTTAACTAAATTAATTATTTAGGTTTACAAATGTAAATAAAAAAGTTCTGCGGCAATGAACATTACTTTCAATAATTGTTAGTTTAGTTATAATTGGTGGTAGTCATTGACTGCTTTTAATATGATCCAAAATGATATCTTTATGTTTAACAATTGTTTAACATTGAATAAACACTTGATCATATTAAAAAAAAAAAATTCTTCTGGCTTTCAAAATTGCATTAAAAATTCCAAGCATACTTTTATTTAAAGTCAAATGATGTTTTCATATATTTAGAGATTGGTTTTTCAATCTTCTTGTGTTCACAATAATGTGTCTATTTAGGGGAAAAAATTGGCATTTTTAACATTTTTGCACATTTACAAGAAAAATAGTAAGAATTATAAATTCTAAAAATAAACCCGAATATTCTAATATTCCTAAGAAACAGAATTACATAGGATATAAAATTAACGCATTAACTTAAACTATTCTTTTCCAGTTAAGAATTATAACAGTTTAGAATAGCTATATTTCGTGAGAGGTTAGTATTTCTGAGATTGTACGTAAGGCTAGGTCAACACTTAATCTTTCTTCGTGTTCTCTAAGAAAGTCTTCAGCCAAGTACCGTTGAAATATGTTCCATAGTATTTGCAGTATCATTTTCAAAAACACAAATATAGATGAAAAGATCCCTGAACTGGTTTGGAATGTACAGAACTCTTGTCATTGAAAAGACGGTGCTGTATGCATGTTTTCTTAAAAGTAGGATAAACAGTTTCGTGTATCATTTATGACAGAGCAATTTCGTGAAAAATGACAGAGCATATAGCTAGAAATACAATTTAGTAATTAAAAAGTTAAATTGTTAAAATTGTGTTACAAATGTTGCTACTTGAGTGGTGAATATGAATTGTAAAGGCAGGAAAATTGAATCCCCAAAATGTTAAAATAAACCCTCAATTATTTAGAAAATAACATTGACTCAACGATGCAGAATGGAAAGACGGAATTCGGACTTGTCTTTGTAACACATCTTCAGTCTGGTTCACGTTCCAGTACTGTATGTGTTATCGCAATTGTACGGCAAGGGAGTGGAGAAAAGGAATAACTTTTTATGTTTTAATGCTGTATTAGTAAATACTTCGTCAAAACCCTTATTGTGTAATATTTTTGAAACCCACTTTTAATCTCCAAATCGTATAACATTCACAATAGTTCATTTTATGTAGTTTATAAATATGTATCCAGTTATAAGAGAACTATTACTAAAATATAATATTTATACAAACATAACCCCAAATCTGATTTTGTAAACACAAATGAAGATATAAGTGTTTGTCTTCAGATCAGAAAATCATAAAAATATAGAATAATCCAACTAATTTATAAACATTTCCAAAAAATAAAATGTTGAATCATTAGTTTTGAAAATGTTTTATCTAACAAATAGCCTACAACTCTTGACATTGTCTTTAGAATAGTGTGATAGTAGTATTATATATCCCCTTTGCACCTATTTAGTCTTGTATATTTGTCGTTATATTTATTATATAAGAATTAGGGAACACTCTTTGCATGCTTTGCGTGCTTACCCCTATTATTCAATAAGCACTGCTCTTGGATCATATTATTAAAATGTCAAATTTACTCTCTTTTTTTGTAAACTCCAGTAATGGTTGTATAAATTTAAGTCTATGTTGTTTCAAGTGATAACTTCGCTCGTTTGTAGATCTTGCCATTCGTTATACTATTCTTTTGTTTTTTAACAACAAGAACACTTTTTTTGTTTTGTTTCATGAATCAACTTTGTCACATTGATTATTGTACTTCTTGGGGTGGGCTCAATTGCTTGTTACGATGCAGTTGAACTTTTTTTGTTTATACATGTTCATCTATCCATATTCAGCTACTTCAGTCTACCCACATCTACCTTCAATTTTGTTCCAGTCAGGATAATTCAGGGTTTCTAGTTTTATTTTTGACGACTATTTCCTTAAATACCAAAAGAAACGGGGATACACCATCTGACAATTTATTGCCAGTTTCTTAACTTTTACCCAGGTCTTTCCCTCTTTGAATACTCTTAATGTTCTTTCTAAGCAAACTTTGGTCTTCCTCATTTGTGTTTTCCTTGAAGATACCTTTCTAAATCTTCTTATTTTCTTTCTAAGTGTCCTGGCCAACTGTATTTTACTTTTCTTAATTACTTTCTTAATATGTTTTATGCAATAGTTAGTTCTTCATTTGTTGTCTTTTCTGAAATAAATATTGAGTATCATTCTAAAATAATTCTTAACAAAGATATATACGTTTTTGGTGATGAAGTTTATAACTTTGTATGTCTTATAATTAGACGAAAAGTAGAATGCTCTCAGGCAACAGTTTTTTCCCAATGTTGTTGTGATTCCATCTTTTATTCCACCTGCTTAAATACACTTTTTGGTCAAAAGATTCTCTTTTCTTTGTCTTCTGTTGTACTAATGACTGATCTTCGCTGACCTCCAAATATCGTACTACTCTAATTATTATATAAAAGAACTTGGCTTGATACCACACTATGTGTACAATTTAATTCTTTAAATGTTGACATAATTTAGTGCGTTTTAAGACAAAGGTCTAAAAAAATATAGGAAAAACTTACTTCTTGCTGCGTGCACCCAATATCATCCTGTATCAATGGCACGATGTATCTCATATGATTCACCAGCCATCATAACCAGTGTTTTGTTGGTCAGTATAGTTCTTATTTTCTCCTTCTGTTTCAAGTTTATACTTCAAAAAATACCTAAACTCAATAAATCTACTAAAACAAAAAAAAAAATTTTAATCATTTTAATACAACTTAACACACCACTGTCCATTAATAGTCTGACTGATCTAAAAATAAAAAACAACAAATAAACAAATTTAGGAAGAGAGGTACAGAAAATACAGACACACACACACATGCATGCTTACAAACTTGGTACTTGTAATGGAGATACAATTAGTGGAATTAGAATTACTATTCTGATTCTTCTAAGGGTTTTCTTAGATCTACGATGGCTCAATAAGAAACCTGTCAATGTTTTTAACTCATTTTTACATTGCCTGATGCATGATTTTTCACTCTTATAATTTCCAAGGAGTTCTTTGGCCTGCCTTAATCCAGGTATTCTTTCTCGTAGGCTTGCTTTCTTGGTCTTTTCATCTTTTCTTTATGCCTTCTTGAAGTAAGCTACGCCAAAGCCACAAAATCCTTCTTGTGGTATGGGGAGAGGAAGGAATGGTGGTCCTCATTCTCGTATGTTTGTCTGCACATTCATTACATTTTATTGGTGCCCATATGTGGATTACAGTGTTGTTTTTGCCTAGTTTGTTAATTTATCCTTGCTGACGATAGGTGAGCTTAGCATTGCAATGGCTGCTTTGCTGTCCGAAAGGATAACTATGTCTTGATTGCTATATGTTCTATTGAGGTTGAACTGTACACATCTCTTTATAGCATAATTTCCGCTCAAAAGATGCTTGAGACTTTGTCTATGGCATTGGAATACTTGGTTTGTGGCCCAAAGGCTTCAGCCCCAGTTTCCTCTCTAGTTTTAAACCCATTTGTACATCATTTAATGTATTTTTCTTTAGGGAGTACTTTGATTCAAATCTGCATTATCTTTTCATGATTAATTCAGACCTTAATTAAAGTTAAATGTTTTATCAATGGAATCCCAAGGTGGTATTAGTGTAAAGTGGTTTCGACATTTGTTTTTTTCAAAGATTGAATGTGTTCCTGATGTCATTTAGTAAAACTATGACTGATTGTCATGTATAAAATGAATCACATTCATCGCACTTCAGCTTGTATTAGTTTTTTCTAAAGGTAACATCTCATTGTCCTACATCTCGCTAAACAAGAGTTGTCTTTTTAATCTGTTGTTGAGTTGAAAGACTACTATGTAATCTTTGTTTATTGAAGGTGGTGGATATTGTCTCGGCTAGCTTGTAAGATGCATTTGTTTTCTATTTTATTCTTGAAAAGTTCCCCTGAGCAATGAGTTTAATGGTATTCAATTCATTCTTGTATATTTTTTCATTTAATGGATACAATTTTTCGTTTAGTCATACATCATTGATTATTTAATAGGTCTTCTTTCAGTTCAAAAATCTTCCAAAAATACCTTTTGTTCAAAAATTCTTAATTTGAATTAAAAGAATAAATTAATTGCAACAAATATGCAAATTAATGAACAACAATTGTCTAACCACATTAGTGTATTTCAATAAGAAATGTAGAATACCTTTTTTTTTTATTTACCATAACAGAACAAGTTATTATCAAAAATTTGATTTTCCACCCTCTTTAAATGAATGGTTAAGGCATTAATTTATACATGAAGACTTTTAAAACATCTTTTACTGTTGTGTTTCAATTTTTTCCTGAACTAAAACTTTTATTTTCAATGTGAAATCATATACTTACTATGTCCACCCTAATTCTTATACATTGTAGTTTCATCAAAATCTACTGTAATTAATGTTTGTTTACTTGTAAAACAATAATTATAAACTAAATTAAAACCTTATTACAATTATTTTTATGGCATCCATAGCGCATATTTAAACAAGGTAATAATTCAAAATATAGTTAACATTAGTTGTTTTTGCTTGATTCGTCTGTCATTTTGTTAGTTTAGAAATGTGTAGAACTTGATAAACGAGTTATGTTGTAGTTTTGGTGTACAGAATAAAGTAAGAATTTACTGCAGACATTTTTCATTGTTAACGAATTTGTAATATAAGTTTCGCGTTCTCCCTCACCATACCTGAGACATGAAATGTCGTCTATCCATAGGATTAATTTTATAACTACGAGACAGTGTATTTATAAAACAGCAAACTTAGAAGAAAAATGTATTAGTCAATATTTGGCATTGAATGGGGAAATAGAGTGATATAATTAATTCTTTATATTGTATATATTTTCAAGGTTAACTCTTTTTTGAAGATTTTGATTCTATTCGTAAAATTGAAAAATTATAGGCCTACTCTAAAACATGTTTCAATCCAACCTTAATTTAATGAAAATCTCCTGTTCTTTAGAATTTGTTTCTCAGTAAACATTACTTTTAGAACAAAATTGTAAGAGACAAAAAGGTTTATTTAACTGATAATTCATTTTGTATCGCAATAAATAATTGATATAATCATTCTGAGGTTTAACAGGTTAAAACCTCTTTTTGTCTGTTACATAGGGCTATAAAACTTATGTTTTTTTAGAAACAAATTCTTAAAGATCAAAAGAGATCTACATATATTTTAGTTAAATATCTGAAAAATTAAGGTGGTAAAAAAGGTTTCGGATAAAAGTTTTTATTTTTATAGCATATAATTAAAAAGTACAATCAAAAAATATATATTTTTGTTTAACATAAGTTGACCTTTAAATGACCTTAAAAACATATATCAAACAATGTCATTTTCAATACCAAATAACTTTGATCTAAAACAGTTTCCTTTAAAAATTGTCGTTTTATAGATATTCGCTTTTTTACTCTAGTAAACACAATAGAGCTTTTGATTTTATTCAATTTGTTAGAAAAGCTTGGTTTTACAAATCGAAGGAGAAGTTCGTTAACCCGATAAATCGGTTGGTAAATATTAAATGGTCATCAGAAATTTTTTTTTTTTTACATAACGTTTCTTCTGTATTTCCTACATTAGTTCTTGAAGTTGTTTTTTATGATAAAAAGTAAGAGTGTTAATACTAAGATCTAAAAAAATAACCTCAAAAATTATAAAAAATAGTAATAAAAAATGTAATAACTGGAATTTTATTTGAATTGTAGGTATCATGTTGTAATGAAAGCAATTATTACAAAATTTCAAAATGATGACCATTTGAAATGGTAGTTTCTTCTTATCTCGACCCCTAAAGCCTATAAAATTCAATTTATACACATTGGGGATATGGTATATTAAACTAAAGTCATAGCTTTCCACTTAGCTACCAGATGCTAGGTCAACACTATACCTTTTTGAGCCCACACAGAATTGGACCCTGGAAGCTATCATACAACAAGTAAGATTGCTGCCCACTAAACCAATCAAGAACTAAATATTATTAACTATTACTTTCTTGAGATATAACTCGACGTTGCTGATTTTAAAAATATATATATATATTTTTAGCTTAAATGTTTCAGTTAATATTAAGATATTCATTTCATTGCAATAAAAGAAACACGCACTGAACTAAAAGTAAGTTCGTTGAATCCTTGTAAACTTTTGTTAATCCATTAAACATTTTTGTAGGCTTAACAGTCGTAGTAAAGTGTTTAGTACGGAGCTTCAAAATTGGATTGGAAAACCGCAAAGTGCCGTTGAATACAGGTAACATAAGACATATAATTTATTCTAAATCACTAACTTTTCATGACGTTTTCATCTTGTCTTATTTCACTCATAAGTTTAACACTTTTATTCTTCAGTTAAAAATTTCCTTTGTAAATATTGTCTGCATACTTTGCACTTGTTTCTTTGTCCTTTCTTTGGGATAATCATGTTTTAAAATTATATTTAAATATATAGTGTACTAACTACCTCAGCCCTTTGTACAAAACTAAATACTGTGCAAACAAAAAGCCATGACTATCTCACTAAACATTTCAAATCTGGAGTTATCAGTAAATAAGTGAAAATTAATCGTGGACAATGTTCTTAAAGGTTGAATAGATAAAGATTATTAAGTTGATAAAGGTTTATTAAGTCGATATAAAGATTAGTTTAAAAAATTTGTCAAATTAGTTTAGTACAAAGCTTATTTTGAAAACCTAAAATAATATTTTAACGCAGAATTTACTTTTTCACTGAAAAATTTTAGGAAGTATCAAATTCACATATGCATAGGTTATATACACATCACACTGGGAAATCGTAAGTTCGAATTTCACTTCTAAAACGGTACTTTAAAAGAAACTAATTTAACCATGAAATTTCATTAATTATTTATTTTATTTTTTTTAAACTTACAAGACTGTTACTCTAAAGGCTTTGACCACCGATGTAAAGATTCAAATATTGTATGATTACACACACATGCACATTACACATCTTATGAGTCGTAGTTAGTATTAAAACATATTTTTCCATTAAATGCCGTTTGTAACATTTAAACCTACCGATAGCGGTAAGGTTATGGACCAAATGGATGAAGACTAAGCACACAGTTATTAATTACAGTTATTACTTTAAAAAAAGATAGTCTCACATTGCGAATTAAATTAAAATAAAGATTTAACTAATTACAAATTTGTTTATTTTCACATATGTCATATAAAAATGTTTATAAAAGACAATTCCCGAAGATTAAAAATGTCAGAAACAAGATTAGACATTAAGATTGAACAAAGCCAACAATATGCAATGGATGAGTTTTATCATTTTCATAACAGTAAAACTGGAGCATAGAAATATTTAGGTAAGCGTACAATATTTTCTTCTTGCCATCTTTCCTTGATTTTTAAGAATGGATTTTCATTTAGTCTGAACTTTTATTTCTAACAATTAACCTAAATATTATTTCTTATACTACCCCAACAATAATTTATTAAGGTCAAAACTGGTATAGCTACTTTATTTTTATAAGAAAATTTCATTACAATTAGTTAATGATAAGAAGGCAGTTTTCCTTAGTCCCTCGAACTAAGCTATTTTCACAGTTCAATAACCTATGTTTATAAAATTCTAGAAAATAACTTCAAAATAACATTTTTTGAGCGAAGCGATTGAATCTGTTGGCCGATTTTTATTTTCTTACTACAGAATTCATGATTTTTTAAAGACCTTTAATTTGAGGTATCACCAGCCATATGTGTCTATTACACATTTTGATATAGAGGTATTGAGAGAGAGAAAGGGGTTTTGGATTTTGTAAATAGGTATTCTAAGGTTCCCCCTAAAGGTGAATAACTGTCCCGAGAACAGATTATGCATATCTCTTTCCGTGTTTTTAATAATAGACGTGGTAAGTTTTCAAAAAATCTCTTGTATTCTACATACTCCTAAGTTAATGAACCTATTTTTAATTTTATTTTGAGGTTAGGTTAACTACAAGTTTGTTTTTTTTTAAACAACGTTCCGTAATTGAAACTAATAATATTTTGAATAATGTCTGCAGTACAAAACTAAAGTATTGTATAAATTTGAAATTTCTTATTCGTTTTTTTTTAATGTAATTTTATTTTAATCTTGTATGTGTAAAGAAGAAAAAAAATTAGATTTTTGTTATAGATTTTATAGTTACTGTAATTTTTGTTGACACTCACAATTCCTTATCCTGATTTTTGTTTTTGTGGTTCTTGTGCTCTTACAACTGCATTATATTGCGCTTGTATTATACGTTGTTATGTTCAATTCTGTTACTCTTACATTATTATTTGTTTCTACTTCCTATTCATTAACTAGTAATTAATATTGTTTTCGTAGTTTGTGGTGTCGTTTGTTTGGTGTTGTACTTTTAAGATAAGAATAAATAATAAATATAAACTATAAAGTTTTAATTTTTTTTATAAAACCAAAATAACCTATTTAATTGATAAAAAGAGTAAATATATTTGCTTAAATAATGATAGAAGGATTTCTAAAAATATTTTATTACCTTAATTAAGAATAACAATTAAAATGAATGTTTAAAGTAGTATCTAAGATAGTTTAAATTGTATATTCGTTAATATCATTAACTCTCTATAACAAATTTAGCTTGTAGACATTCAAAATTGAGTACTTCTTATATAGATTGTATAAAAGAACACAATGTGTATTTTTGAGTAATTATATTTCCATCACGTTATTCATATTTATAGAATATTAGTTATAATAAAACGTTGTATATATAGTGTGTTCATAAAGTCTCATCATCTTCCTTATATAAACAGAGTATAGAGAAAGTTATGTAATGGTTCAAAAACTCATGTTGAGTTCTGTTTTGGGAAGTCTTCCGAGTCCAAAAGTATATCATATCTATAATGCTCCACACCAAACATATTAATCAAATGTGGTATTAGGGCTAAAGTCTTATTTTGAAACTTTTTTTTTTTTTCATAACTCAAAAATGTGGGGTTCTTCCATAAGGAAAAAATACAAAATTACGATTTTTTTAAAAATTGACTATCGATTTTAATCAATTTTGCACAAGTGTAATCTCTCCAAACAACGTATTGGTCGCCATGTCTCCAAAAATGTTAGTTTGTCGGTTATTATTAAGAAACCAAAATATCGGCCATGGAACTATTTTCAAGTACACAATTTTTTTTTAATTGGCTACTGATTGCATTTAAATTGAAATAAAATGTCCGTGTGCAAAATCACAAGTAAAAATATATAATCGGCAAAGACTAATCAAATAAGATTTATGTTGAGGACATGTTTAAGGTACAAGTGAAGCAAGTTTATGCTCTTATTAAATATATAATATTTTTTCAAAGACTACACCTTTGGTTCACTTTCTATTTTTGATTGACAACTACCGAACTGACATTATTGGTGAGGATTAGTTTTGGTTGGTTAATATTTGGTTTTGGGGATGGGTGAATGAGAACGTTTGTGCAATCTATTTCCACAATTTATTGATATTCATTTGAATGAAAAACCAAACTAAGGGAATTTTAGTATTGGTATAGATTCTGTTTGAGACAATCTATACATTTTTCAACACTTATAACATTAATTATTGTCTAACTTAAATTGCAATAATTTCTTTATCAACAACTACTGGTCTGGGTCTTATGAAAAATTCATTTAGAAAGCTCAGTTTTAAACTGTGACTAGCCGTCGTTTTGATGTGGGCTGATGAAATTACTTTTGATATTTTCTCTGCTTATCAAGACATTTAAAATTATATTATCATTCAACCCTCTTACCCTGTAAGATATTCAAGTTAACGCCTACAACCCCCTCTCCTTACCCAAATTGTTCAAAAAGTAGATTCTATACTCAAACTAAAATTCTCAAAGTTGGATTTTTTGTTTTTAATTATTAACGAAATTAGTGTGAGTCTTGGGACTATATGAACACACATTTTTAGGCTAATTAGACAAAATAAAATAGCATTATTTATTCTCTATAGAATTACTAAAAAGCGTAATATTTTATGAGTTTATGGCTGCAACATCCATGACTAGGTTGGATCAGATTTATATTAACGTTGAATATAGGCTCCATCTTAATCTATGACCTAACCTGTTGAGACCTAGTTTGTCTATTAGCTAAAAGCCTCAAGTAGTGTGCAAGTTATTGACCCAATATAATATAGAAGCTTTATCAGTAGTAAATCTTGTAATGAATGATATAATCATAGCAACAGAAACTCAATGACCTGACTCTATGAAAACCCATTAAACAGGCCCATTTTTTAACATAACCTGTACACTGGTTCTGCAAAAAAAATTTAACTAACCTATACTTTACGAACATTTAGGTTAGATGCAATATTGTGACTACTCTAAAACTACCATTACTTTGTATATCACTTTGTGATAATTATAGATTTATTGTGGTTGATTTTGTATACTATATTACCAATTTTTATAATGAAGCTTACTTGATATGAAAGGCCCATTTAGACGATTGATCTAAGTTGTCTGTTCATTGAGAGAAGATCTTTAATCGAGGGTTCAAATTCCTGTTTATCTTTATCACTTAGTTATCTTAGCTTCTTGTCCTCATTTGTCGTCCGAGCATAAAATATGTTTTTTAGCAACAAAAACGTTTACATGGATTGTAGAAAAAATGTTTTTATAAAATTCTTAGTTACTTTTGTAAATACAGAATACTTTGAATCTATTTCTTTTTAATTAAAATCCTAAAACATTTAAAAGTTGTCCTTCTCTAAAATATCTTCATTTGTAAATATTTATTTCTTACAAACAAAAATTGTAGACAACCAAACTGTCTCCCTTTCCTCAGTCATTTCGGATGATCAAGAAATCATGGAACTGGTACCGAACATAATCTTGAATCCTGGCTACCACGATGAGAGCAGAACAGAATGGATGGAACCGGACGAGAACTCTAATGATACCACTACGACTAGACTCAACAACAACAGTGTTATTCAACCTTTCCAGGTCTGACTACGCTAAAACTAATCTTTGATGTTGCGCACAGTTATTGCTACCAAGGGGCTACGAAATATCTACAACTTGCAAGTACAGTATAATAGTTTTGTTTTCGTAGCTTAAGTGTTTTAAATAGACTGGTAGATGCACAAGCAGTTGTTGGAAGAAACTATTTTTAAAATGCTGTATTTATTTAATTTTTTTGTTAAATTTCTTGTATGGTGCACCCTCTGTAAGATTGTCAAAATTTTGTTTTAATAAGGATCTACCTAAACAAAACAAAAGAAAGGAAAGTTCTAAGTTGACACATAAATGAAGATTTTCTGTTATAGGACGACACACATTATTAGGTTAGGGTAAGTTAAATTATTAACAAACTGTATAAAGCTGTTTAATCCAAATCATTTAATAATCTACTCAAATGGCCATCACCACATAAACTCACAGAAATAGGAGTCAACCCAGGTACAACTATTACTACATTGAACTTGTAATAATTCAAAAAAAAAGATGAAGTTATTGTTTAATGTTGTTAATTTGTTAATTTGCTCGACTATAGGGCGCCAGGTTTGCTTTAGCATACCAATTTTGAAAAAAGAATGAATTTAAATATTTAAAAGAAAGAAAAAATATTTGGGGTCGTAAGTTCTTTTCACAGTGTACTTACAGTGATATTTGGTATTTAATGAAAACACTTGTCTCTGAAATGTTAACATAAAGATTTATTAAACTATTAGACAGATATAAAGTTTGAATAGTCATATTCAACATCTTACACTAACACATCCTATCAAATTACTCCTATTAAAATGATATTGATAAGAAAAAGATCTGAATAAAGTTTATTTACTGACGTTATCTTACTTGTTGCAACATACAAATAAAAAATGAATTTAATTGAAATAAGAATTGCATCCTTTTAAATTAATGCAAGTTATATTGTTTTACTGCATATCAGAAAATTTATAATTTGTTTTCTTCATAAAGTTTTAAGTTTAAGGATTTACCTTTTTTTATTAAAATTCTAATCATCTATATATTCTATATCTAATATTGAACAACACAAATTCTATCAAATTCATACATAGTTTAAAAATAAGAGTTTCTGAAACGTGGATACCAAACACGTTATTGTTTCGTTGAAAACACTTTGAATCCGTGGTTGACTTCTCCTATTGTCCAAGACACCATGATCCCGCCTCGTGGAAATGCTCTCTCCCTTATGATGACATCCTCGAATCGTTTCTCCCTTTGTTTTATAGAATTCATATTTATTTTCTATTTATTAAAATGAAAATTAATATTCATTTAAATTAAAATTTCTTTTGATATTTCTCACAAATAACAGTCTTGTCTATAAATATTATCAACTCAGCATTAACACTGAAACACTGAACGTTCATGTCTCATTCTACAAGTTTATACATTGGTTTAAAAGTTCACTATTTATAACAATCACGTTCAATACTTTGAATATGGGTTTATAGTCCTATTGTCCAGAAAATATTCAAAACTCAAACCTTTGACTCATGGAAGCCATTGCAAAGAAAAACCGCATGGTAATTCATTCTACTATATAACAAAGTCTCTCGTAAAGTCAGTCTCTAACAATTCTTTGTACACTGATTTTTCACTGTCTATACCTTATGTCAATATCAACTCTATTGTCCCTTCTAAATTATAAAATCTTACATTCTATCGGTTTTTTTATTGTTCTATTTGACAACGCACAAACGTCGAAATACGTCTGAACCCTTCAATCACTGAGCTGAGACTCTTTTAGAAACAACCTGTCACTCCTAACGCTGGACTTAGACTGCCGTTACCATGAGGCAAATTCTCACTTCCGAAAAGCGTTCCTTCCGGTCACTGTTCAACATTTTACCGCACTGCCGTAAAATACAAATAAATTACATTTTATAACAAACAAACTAAATTACATTAAAATTAAACATAATAATTCATATTGTTGTCTTGAAAATCCATTTTTCTTTTATTAATGAAGTTACTACATTTAATTTATTATTTGAATCTCTTATCCGTTTGGCTTAACCGCGTCTTTTAAATGAGTCTATTTTAATATCTGACTTTTCACATTGTCACAAAACCCCACAAGGTTTGTATTTCAATACAGGTATTGGAATACAAAGCTTTTATATATATATATTTCAAATCGAGAAAGAAAAAAAATTTTTTAATGGATGTTCAAGACATTTCATTTCAGAAGCTAAGGACCTCATGAAAGAAAATAAGTATCCCTAGTATACTTAATTTTAAGAAAGATTCTCTTTTCTTATAAAAACTAAAAAATCTATTTATTAATAATCCTATTTTACTATCTCAATTTGTTTGAGTCATCATAACTCATTTGTAAAAAGAAAAAATATATACGAATCAATTAGTGCCAAGCCTTATCTCTATTTATACAATAAAACCCATCATCAGTTTCTTTTCCAACCTTGTTGGCTGAAACTTTCCATCAACATTTTTTGTTGACAGGATCCCGTCACTCAAAGCTTATCTCCCAGACAGCCGTCTATATACTTTTTCTCGTCTCATCCTCTTTGCCAAGACGACATTTCTACATCCTTTGAAAATCTACCTTTGACTCTAGATATTCATCTGAATAATTCCTTCAACTTAATACAATTAAAATTTTAAAACCTCTCATTTTTAATTAACATTATTACAAAATTATTTACTTATTACTCAACATTACTTCAATTTACTTTAAAAACTTTTCAATTATCATCTTATATTATTATTCATTTTAGTTTAAATCCAATAATTATTTATTCTTTATCAATTCTCAATTACTCTTTGTCTTGCTGGGACAACATGTTAACTACTGATTTTACAATTACCAAAAACTCCTCTCTTCAACTAAAATTCAAAAATATAATATCATCATCATCAAAAAAAAATAAAATTACTTACAAAACTCATTTATTTATCTCAAAATTACCTCTTTACAATTGTATTGTCTCTCAGTATCCTATCTTAAAATTATTTCCATCTTATCTTTCACATTTTAATAATTCAAGTTGCATTAATCCCCAAACAAATTCTTCATAATAAAAAACTCCTTATTATTTACCTATATTCTTTCATAAATAATCTCCTTATTTCAACGTAGCTTCCTTTAAAAATCATAATAATCGTCGTTTATCCGCAGAATTCCTTAAATCTCCCTTTATTTCATTAAAATCGTCGCATATTTCCTTTATTTCATTAAAATCGTCGTATATTTCCCTTATTTCATTAAAATCGTCGTATATTTCCTTTATTTCATCGCAGTACTCAAAAAACCTCTTAAAAACTAAAAATTTACCATTAATGCAACCTAACTACCTTTTTTATAAAAGTTTGTTAACAGAACAACTTCATTTTAAATACCACTTTACTCAACAATTCTGTAAAGTCATCATCTTCATATAAAACTCAAAAATTCTTTCATTTAAATTACTTCATATTAAAATCTCCTTAGTCATCTATTACTTGTATACAAAACTTCAAAAAATAAAAAAAATTATCATTGCTTTCCCAGCTAACACCTTATTTCATCAAAATCTTTAGACACCTTTATCAAATAACTTCTCACAATCATCTATTGTTTTAAATTCAAACATTATTTATTAAAAAATCATTAATTATTTATTTCATTTATAAATCTCATCAAAATCTCTCTTATTATTTTTAATTTATTACTCCTTCCTTTAAAAAACAAAAACTTAACCTCCCTCATTCATTATTTATTTTAACATCAAAAAAACTTAAAAACTTAATTATTATTTGTCTTGGCAAAACTCACATAAATTCTCAAACTTTAAACAACTATTCTTCATATTCACAAACCACAAATCATTTAAAACTAACTATTTTTCATCTTATCATCTAATCAATAATCCTTAATATTTATAACATCAAAACATACAACTTATCGTTTTACAATTTAACATCTAATTACCTATCCTAATCAGCTAATCAACATTTCTACAATTTTATAAAAATTATACATTTAGTTATGTAAGTACTCCCTAATAATGTCACGTCCGGTTTATTCCATGTATATGCAGCTTGATCGCGTCTGCATATATATCCTACAATTTATTTGCCTTCAACATCTGTCTAAAGTTTATTACATGAAGTTTTTTCATGTAATAATGTCACACTTTTTTATGCATTTTTCTTCCTAACCTCTCCTACAACAGTTCTTCTAACCGCCTACTTTATACCGTGCATACTTCTAATTGCTCTTTAGACTCTTACACAGAGTAACATGTTGTGACGTTGAAATGTGCAGTGGTTGAATACAATATCCCTACTTGATTCAAGATAAAGCCCAAAACACATCCCTATTTCACAACACGCCCTCTTATGCAGTCTCAGAATGCCTTATTCTTACGAATAAAACATTCTATTTTGACTACACAAACGCCTACCTCCTCCCAAAATGTTCATGTACTCCTTAAATGCATTTACACGAAGAAAATTTTAAAAATTCATAAAAAATTTCATTAAAATTGTTTCATCTGAAGTTGAAATAATGTTTATTTTTACCAAGTTTATTACTAGCATCGTCGATTTTCTGTTTATGTAATCCTTTCTAGATGTTATTATTCAAATTCAAAAAGAAAATTTTATTTTTTAAAATTTATTCTAAGTCCTTTACTTAGAAATTTTACCTTCAATACTATTAAAGTTATTTAAGTAATCTACTTTTGTTCTTGTTTACTTTATTTAAAGCCAATTATCCTTTATTTAAGTAAATTTTATTCGAAAACGCAAGTTAAATTAGAATTATACGTCAAAGGTTTTTTATTTTCCTAGACAGCATTTTGGTAACACCCTATATTTCGTCTCAATGTCATGCACAGGAATTTATACCTGACTAAGGAATAAACAATCTCCCCTAGCTGTATGAAGCAATATATCTGTCTACTGATAAGAAGTGAACCTTTTAGCTCCAACTAGATTCTATTTCTCTCGTCATTATTGAATATTTTATTGAATCCACCTATTTAATATTGAATATTATTTCTTCAACGTTACTCTGAATCCTCGCTTCGAACTAACTATCTTATCTATGTCACGTAAAATCAATATTTATATTGGAATAAACAACATTCAGAGTTATCTACTGATATAAACCTAGCGTCTTTCACTTAGCAAATACCTAAACGTTTTCTAAAACTAAACTCTTAATCATACTAGCCTGGCTTATATTATTATTTATTAATACTCATACTATTGTTATTTCAAACTATAGACTATACATTATTCAATTTTAAAACTACTTATTAACAGAATCTTAACTACTTTTTATTAATTATTCTTCAAAATCAAGTCCGTGTCATTATAAAAATGTCTTTACATTATTATTAGTCATTCCAAATATTCAATTGATTACAACAATTATAAATTATCCATTTTTTTCGATGGTTCCCCGATTGGTGAAACATTTTGTAAAATATAGCCTGCATTCTTAACAAAATTACAACGTTAACTACTTCTGTCCACATGGACAGTTTGTCTTGCCCAGTCATCACAACAGACCCTTTCCTAACAAAAGATCTCCCTTTGTTATTGTCTCGGAGTGTTGACAAAATACCTTTCTCTTTCTCCCTTACAGACATATCTACATTTCTCTTTCTCTCAAACATCTTAGAATCCAATGACCTAATTTCAACATCTGTTAGTTTAGGAATACTAACCCCACCATTCTTATATACTAGTACAAAGCCTTCTTTTACTATTTCTACATTTTTATTTTCAAGATTATATTTAAAGTTAGATTTCTCACAAAAACTTTTAATTTCTTGTTCTTGGGTTTGAAAGATACTCTTAAATTTTATCATTACATAATTTTCAAACTCTACATTTTTATGACCCACTTGTTTTTTAAAATAAACAGCTGATACCTTCGTTATTAGATTATTTACTTTTACTTTGTTTTTCAAATTACTTATACCTATTCCAACCCCACTAGACATATTAATTTCAACATTATTTGCTGTTTCTGGATATACCTTGTTACCTAACCCATTATTCATCTTTTTAGCAATTTCTTGAACACAGTCATTTACACAATTATCCTCTATTATTATCAAATCATTTGACATGTTATTTATTTCATTAAAACTGTTAATTTCAATTTCAGCTATTGCTTGATTTAAATTATTATCTAAATTATTAATATTTTCTACTAAAACACCTTCTACATTATTTATCCATTCAAATTCTACTTTTTTCTCACAATAGCTTACTTCAATTTCTACTTTATTATTAGTTTCCATTACATTACTTTCCATTTTAAGATTCTGTTCTAATTTTACATAATCTGATTTTATTTCAACCCTAATTTCTTCAAATTTTTTACACATTGCTTCTTTTAAGTTTAAATTATCTTGTCTTAGTTCTAATTTACTCTGTTTCAGGTCATTATCTATCTTATCAAGTTTAACATTATTCTGTTCAAGTTTAATATTAAAATCTTCCAGTTTAGCATTGATTTCCAGCTTATTTTGATCAAATTTATTACTTATTTCTTTTAATTCCAAATTGTTTTGATCAAACCTATTATTTATACATTCAAACTTCTTATCATTATCTCGTTTAAATTCTAGAATATTCTGTTCAATTTTATTATTTGTTTCTAATCTACTTTGTTTAATATCATTACTTATACATTCAAATTTTTTATCATTGTCTAAACTACCCTGATCAATTTTATTGTTTAACACTACATTGTTTTGCCTTGTTTCTTTCATCATTTCTTCTAACATTCTCATTACTTTATCATCTCTATCTACTTTATCCTGTTCACCAATCCTAACCTGTTCAATTACCCTAACCTCTTCAGCCTTTAGATTATTATTATTAGTATCCTCCATTTTAATTATTATTATTATTAGTTTTTTAGTTTTAAATTTAAATTTTAGTTACCAAAATCATCATCCTAACCTGTTCACTATTATTTACAATTATTATTCCTGAACCCATTTTTATCTTATCATATTTAACACAAAAAATTTTTTTTAAAAAAAAGAATCTTTCTTATCATTATAAAGAGAGTCCTTACCTTGATTTTAAGAGTTTTCATTACCAAAATCACTGTACTTTCGACTAAAAAGGCCCACAGTTGCGGCGACATTTGTAATAATTCAAAAAAGAGATGATCTTAGTTTTTAATGTAATTAATTTGTTAATTTGCTCGACTATAGGGCGCCAGGTTTGCTTTAGCATACCAATTTTGAAAAAAGAATGAATTTAAATATTTAAAAGAAAGAAAAAATATTTGGGGTCGTAAGTTCTTTTCACAGTGTACTTACAGTGATATTTGGTATTTAATGAAAACACTTGTCTCTGAAATGTTAACATAAAGATTTATTAAACTATTAGACAGATATAAAGTTTGAATAGTCATATTCAACATCTTACACTAACACATCCTATCAAATTACTCCTATTAAAATGATATTGATAAGAAAAAGATCTGAATAAAGTTTATTTACTGACGTTATCTTACTTGTTGCAACATACAAATAAAAAATGAATTTAATTGAAATAAGAATTGCATCCTTTTAAATTAATGCAAGTTATATTGTTTTACTGCATATCAGAAAATTTATAATTTGTTTTCTTCATAAAGTTTTAAGTTTAAGGATTTACCTTTTTTTATTAAAATTCTAATCATCTATATATTCTATATCTAATATTGAACAACACAAATTCTATCAAATTCATACATAGTTTAAAAATAAGAGTTTCTGAAACGTGGATACCAAACACGTTATTGTTTCGTTGAAAACACTTTGAATCCGTGGTTGACTTCTCCTATTGTCCAAGACACCATGATCCCGCCTCGTGGAAATGCTCTCTCCCTTATGATGACATCCTCGAATCGTTTCTCCCTTTGTTTTATAGAATTCATATTTATTTTCTATTTATTAAAATGAAAATTAATATTCATTTAAATTAAAATTTCTTTTGATATTTCTCACAAATAACAGTCTTGTCTATAAATATTATCAACTCAGCATTAACACTGAAACACTGAACGTTCATGTCTCATTCTACAAGTTTATACATTGGTTTAAAAGTTCACTATTTATAACAATCACGTTCAATACTTTGAATATGGGTTTATAGTCCTATTGTCCAGAAAATATTCAAAACTCAAACCTTTGACTCATGGAAGCCATTGCAAAGAAAAACCGCATGGTAATTCATTCTACTATATAACAAAGTCTCTCGTAAAGTCAGTCTCTAACAATTCTTTGTACACTGATTTTTCACTGTCTATACCTTATGTCAATATCAACTCTATTGTCCCTTCTAAATTATAAAATCTTACATTCTATCGGTTTTTTTATTGTTCTATTTGACAACGCACAAACGTCGAAATACGTCTGAACCCTTCAATCACTGAGCTGAGACTCTTTTAGAAACAACCTGTCACTCCTAACGCTGGACTTAGACTGCCGTTACCATGAGGCAAATTCTCACTTCCGAAAAGCGTTCCTTCCGGTCACTGTTCAACATTTTACCGCACTGCCGTAAAATACAAATAAATTACATTTTATAACAAACAAACTAAATTACATTAAAATTAAACATAATAATTCATATTGTTGTCTTGAAAATCCATTTTTCTTTTATTAATGAAGTTACTACATTTAATTTATTATTTGAATCTCTTATCCGTTTGGCTTAACCGCGTCTTTTAAATGAGTCTATTTTAATATCTGACTTTTCACATTGTCACAAACTTTATTTTGCCAAGCTTCAGGTACTTGAGTATACTCACTGGATCTCTCAACAATGGTCACTCATAACGTTCTTAACAAGTTAAATAAGATTTCCAGTCAATGTATATTTTTATATTATAAACAAGTCCTGTATACATTAATAGAAAACACTTGTAATCCTATCTCAAAACTTGTCTAACCTATGGTGGTTTGGAATGCAAGCTTAGTAGCAAATTACAGCAACCGGAACTTGATGTGCCGACCACATAAGTTGTCTACCAGGCCCAGGCCCTATAAACTGCTAAGGGTTGATTTGTTTTTACTTTATAGAAGTCATCGGAAATAAAGACTAATATATAGTAATATATAAAATAAGTTAATTTCTGTTCATTTACCAAAAGGAATGTTTTGATAGAGGTAAAGAATAATTTCATACAAAAGTACGAACACGTTTAAAATTACAAAATGAAAATTAGTTTTAAAACTGATTATGTTTTTATTTGTTTAAATTTTAAAGGTGGCCTATATTTTTATACAATTTACAGCTTGTGTTTTCTACCAGTTTACTAAAATAAATACATATTGATGTCAGTAGCTGTGTGGCAACCTCAGGGAATACAATAAAATCGCTCAAAACATCATATTCATAAAGTGCATTTCACATTTAACATATTGGATGATGTTTTTATGAAATATCAAAATGTATTTGTAAGCTGGTTTTATGTTTGTAATTGAGAATAGTAATGTAACTAAATTATCCTGTTAATTCACGATTTTACTCATTTTGTTCTGGAATTTTTATTACATAATGATTTTTAATTTTTACCTAAATTTACCGAGATGACGTAGTGACAAACATTTTAAAACTTTAAATGGTCCACAGAAATCACAAATACTGTAATCAAACCAGGTTCAAGATGGGGATTGGCTGATGACTTAAGAATCCTTCAAGAATAAGAGCAAACACAGGTGGTGGGACAGATTGGAACATGTACAGAACAATAAACTTTGAAAAATCTCTATATCGATGGATCAGAACAAAAAAAAGGAAGAATGGGAGATAAAGGATCTGATTTTAATCTCAGGTAAAACTCATCCTATTTAAGTTGAGATACATTCAATAAATCTGTGCATCAGGAAAAATCTTAAGAATTCAAAGATCTATTAGATCAAACAGTCAGGCAGCTCTCAAAACTTAATTTATAAACTTTCAAGTCAAGGTTGGTCTGGGTATGTCTTCAAAACCAATCAATCAAATATTTTATTTGTTGTAGACAATTTACAATTGTATAACAAACGTCAAAACATAACATTATATAGTACTTTACAATAAAGGTTATTTAGAAATTAACATATTATTATAACAAAGCAAAATTAAGTTACAGAGATAGCAATGACTATAAACCTTAACCAGCTGGTAAAAAACAATAAGTATCTTGCTGAAAATGCATATCACTTTGGAATATGTAAAGAGGCTGACATCACAGGACTTGAACCATTTTTGAAATACCCAGTACCTATTTTACAAAATATTATAATGGTCTAAAACAGGACCTGAAATCCACTTATTGATGACAACATTTTGGTCTCGGACAATTCAAAAGTTTATTGATTTCTCTACTAAAAGAGGTAAGCTACTTACATTTCTCAGTGAACTACTTACTACCTTAGTGGGTAATTTCTGCTGTTTTCGCAGACTCCTCAGACAAGAGTAACGGCTAAATCCTGGCTATCTAACTCCTAGTCCCTTGCATACGCAAGATTGTTATATCTTGGCAAAATATTTCACTTTATAGAAAAAAGAATTTTTGTTCTTTGTCTTTTAAAGGAGGGAGGGGGAAAGCATAGAGATGAAGGTGGAAGTGAGGGATATCCCCACTACAACTTAAAACCAAATTTTCTTCTTTTTTTTTACTGTGAGGTTAGGATAAAAATACATTTTAAGAGGAGTCTCTTACCTCAAAATTAATTTTTACAGTGCAACCTCCTTGTGTTTTCTTGTGTGACCCATGAATTCTGTATTTAATTATTCTGGGAGCTCAAAAAATTATGTTGTTGACTCAGCATGAGAAGGATCAATAGCGAATTCTGGTTGTTAAAAGCTAGATTTATGGCAAAGGAAATTCAAATCCGGCACAGATTTAGGCTCACAATGGGCTACTCCGAAAATCTATTTGTTTTACAGTAAAACACCATCTTCTTCCAACATTATTTCAGTTTAGATGAATTGCCAACATTGTCAATCTTGATTGAAAAGTATTGTTGGTGATCTTGTATTATTACTGTCTCATTACAAACATGAACCTTGAAATTGTATTTAGTCATTTGTAATCAAAACATCAATTACTGATTATTATTGTGTAAAAATAAATTGTGAGTAAGTATCGTTTACTCGCTCAATCAGTCAGAACATATGAGCTTTACTTTTAAATTTACAAAAAAATTTGCATAATTTTTTTTTTCAAGCGTTGAAAAATATTTTCATGAATAATGCATTTTGATTATGAATTAAAAACTTAGAGCTTGTTTACATGATGCCTGTTTGTGTGTTGCATAACAACACCATGCCTTTAAGTTTTGGCGTGTTGGTATTGCTGCGTGTGTGTTGGCCTCCTGTGATTTATTTTGTAATAAACATTTTGTATATAAATGGTTTTAAAGATGGCTAGTCAGTGTACAACAGAGAAATGTATTTTTTACATAAAAAAAGTGTGAAGACAGATCTGTTGAGGTTAAAAATAAATTATAAATTGAATAATACTGTAATGCATAATGTAGTTACTAAAGTAATAATAAGATTTAATAATTTTGTATTAGTATTTGGCATTGTGTGGATCATTTTGTCCAAAATCGTAAAATTTCTATAGTTATAAACTTATTTTTGTATTTGCAAAACAAATTTTAGAAAGTAATATTAATGATAAAAATGATGAGAGGTCAGACAAGATGGATGAAGGGTGTTGCAAGCGATATCTTCCAGCTGTGATAAAAAAGCAAGAAATTAATAACTATCACCAATAAAATGGTACATTTAGGCATTTACCATCATTTTTGACAAGGCATTCTTGTTTTGTTTTTTTGTGGGGTTTCAGAAATTTGCTTTAACTATAGTTTTTTGGCTAAGTGTAGTTTGGGGTATCCAAAAACATATTTAATTTTTTGGTGAGGGTAGGGGTCGTGAGGCCACAAGCCTTTTTCCACTGCAACCTATTGTGGGAAAAGCCCATTAAATTCTTAAGTTTCCACAGAAATTGAACCCAGTTTCTCTCCCTTGCCAAGCAGTAGTAGTAACCAACTTGGAGGCCACCAATTTATAGTTTCCCTTAAAATAACAATACTCTGTTTTTTTGTTTTTTTAGTATTCTCCTGCCATTCATTTCTATGAAACGTTTTCTGTTTATCTGTTATTTCTCAATAAACACTACTATTACGTCATGAAACGGTGCTTACTTCAATGTAAATAAACTGACCTAAACTGCATTTGGGGAGACGATAATAGAAACAAACTGAAATGAGTGACGGGAGGATAACTGAATAGAACCAAATGTTTCGCCATAAACCTGTCCATATAGTTTTTTCTTGGCAACATCATTTAAAAATAATAAAACTTTAATTCATTCATTTTAAACTAATTTTAGAGTGAAATTACCTAAAAGCACGACATGAGGTAAAATATCGATCAATTACAGTAGGTCAGAAAAGGTTAGGTCAGGTTAAGTTTTACATTTAAAATGGAATGACTAAAATCACTCCTTGAATATAAAATCTGTCCCAACCTCTTTGAGGGTGTTGAAAACAAAAAGAGAAGGAAAGGGGGGGAACATCTCAAGCTTTCACATTAGTTGAGAGGTTTTTTTGTTTTTTTACTATTGTCCACTTTTCGAAAAATGACCAAAATATTCACTTTAATAAATAATTTGTTTTTTTACCATTTACAAGAAAAGGGAGAAGTGGGTAACTATAGTTAAATATTTTATATATAACTATGAATATGAATGGATCCAAAAAATACATTATTAAATTTACATGTAAATGTTTTTTTAACTGTTTATTCTTTTCAAGCTTGTTATATAAAGATAACAAAATCTCGCGGTTATCATCGCCTTATAAAAAAAGAAAGGGGGAAAAAAAAAAGAAAGGGAAAAAATAAAATAAATACCCCTAGTTTTCGTATACTTTAATAGTGTCAGGGTCGGAAGAAAACAAAAGTTGGTCAAGAGAGATCTGATAGAAAGTAATCTCACCCAAGACTAAACAACAAAAGGTGTAGATCCTGCTCCTAGGGATTGTGAGCCTCTAGGGTAAATCATTCAAATCATTGAAAACAATTGATCTACAAAAACTATTAGTTAGTTGCCTCAAAAACTGAGTGGATAGTATTTAATAAAAGTTTTTCGTTACCCTGAAAACTTTAAACCAAAAAAACTGTGGTTAAATCATATTTCTGAAAAATGCCAACTATATGTATAAAATTAATACTGTGTTTTGAGTGTAGATCAACTCTCATTATCATTTTGACAAAACTAAGAGCCTAAAATATTGGCCTTAGTTAGAAACCTAAAATAAGGGTTTGAACTAACCCAAAGCTGTTAAAATAAACTGTTTAAAGTTCAGAAAACCATATTTTACCAAAATTACTTTTGAAATATTATTTTTATTTGTATATATAAATGATGGCAAATGTATATACACTATATCAATAATATGTGCTATTATATTACGGGTTGATATATAGATTTTCAAATATCATAAACATATGTTCTTGTTTTTATTCTTATTATAAAATATGAAAATAAACTCTTTATTAAAGTCTGTGTCATAAATAATTAGAAAAGTAAAATAAATAACAGTGTGTTAAATTAATCATAAGTTAGATAAGTCACACTTAGTACTCACCGAAAACATAACCACACAATGCCTCATCACTTGTTCATGTTTTAGGGACAAAAATACTGTAATTTCTGCCTACACGGAACTTGTCAGTGTTCATTCACATTTTTAAAAAAATGTTTATATGTAGTTATATCTTAATATGTTTAGACACATAACTAACTGTTCTCTTTATATAATGCTCTCTGTTTACATTTTTTTACGTTGTATTTTGGTTGTTGTAAGTATTTTGTAGAATATTGTGTTATTTCTACGTTTCTTATATTGTGATTTTATATAAGTAATCGTCACTAGATATAACAGTGATTTTAAAATTAGGTTAGTTTCAAATGCCATGCAAGTACATTCTTTAAAATCAATAATTATTTATGTAAGTGTTATTTTTATAAACGTTTTGAGCAATTCTTGTTTTACTGGTGAACTTTTATATGTGTTACTGGCAATAAATATTAATTATGTATAAGTAAAACAATTGAACAGTTTGTTGTTTGTTATATTAAAGTGCAGATGACTTGTATAGGAGCCTTTTCCATAGATCACAGAACGGCTTAGCTACCATGAGTTTTGCTACTGATTCTTTGTTAGCTAATCTGGAAGCCAAAGCATTATATTTTTGAGCTCCTCCCTTTCCAGCTGTGATAAACTTTGACATGAATTCATTAAAGCAGCTTGATCTATCTCTTTTCTTGGACATATTCTATTAAGATTGTAATTTCTGACTGAAACATCGTTGGGTACATTCCTATGCTGCTCAGGACTGCCTCCTTGTACTCCTGTTCCACTCTTTGTTTTAGAACTTTCTGATAACCATTCTAGCTCTACAAGGACAACAAATCAACTATTACTTCAGGGTATTTTAATTTTCCTTCATGTTTCAAATATAAATATTAAATCCTTCTTAATCAATACTTCATTCAGTCTAATTCAAACTCTAAATATTATTTTTGTAAACAACTTTCTCAACATGAAGGTCATATTGATTATGTGAGCAAAGACCTGGTTATGCGGAAATAGCTTTTTTAGTAAACAAGCTCATTCAAAGGTTTTAATCATTTTTAATCAAATCTCAAAATTATAAAATGATTTGTCATAATTAGTAGACAAAATTGGGTTAAATTTGACTCAAACTAGTTTTTACTAATCTTTAGTTATGATTGTACATAAAATCATTTTGTAGCCTACCATGGCAATCCATAGTTACTTACTAATCCACTTTGAACGCATAGTCTTCCCAGCACTTTTTATGTTTAGTCATAGTGAGGTAATTGTTTACAATTACTTTGTCACCTCTAACTTCTTTAGTATTTAGATATGTTATCAACAATGGACAACAAATAACAGATAAACATGTTTTAAGGCCCGGAACAACTAGAAAATACCAGTTACACAGGGTCAAAGTCTTATCAATGCTGCGATATGAAGTGGTCCTTTGCGGTCAGTTCTAATGGCGTCGTGTTCCAGTTTCAATCCGTTTACCTACGAAAGGTTTGGCCAGGTGGTTATATATAGCTACCTGGCCAAACCTGTCATGATAGCCTATATAATTATCTCGCAAGTAAGTATTATTAACTTAAATATACAATACGATAGGTTTGGGCTGGTGGATGGGTCGGTTCTACTGGGAGTGACCAGTAGCTCATCTGAAGACGACTTCTAAAGTAAGTATCCCACTTTTTTTACTTTTCTGGGTCATAATAAATGTTATTCCTTTATTTACAAACATAAATATGTCAAATGTCTTCTTACTAAAAAAGTTAGAGGTGACAAAGTAATTGTAAACAATATCCCATAGTGATCTTGAGCAGCGATCTTCCTTTCTGTATCCTTGTAACTGTCTTATTTTCGTATTGAGTAGTTTAAAAAAATCAATACTATACTGAACAATATTAAAATATTTTTTTAAACAAAATCTAATAGGCTAAAAATTCCTCACCAATCCAAGATTTTTACATTTAAAGAAATGTGTGATCAAATTTAATCAAAACAAAGAGTCCTGTTTGATCCAGTACTTCTCACTTTGTACCCAAGAGGTTCCAAGTTCAATACTTACCACAATGGAACATTGCTTCAAGGATTTATTTATTAATAGATTTTTTTCTTCTTGTTTAAAAGCAAAAAACCTTTTGGTCATCATTACCTATAAAAGAAAGAAGAAAAGAGCATAAATAAAAACCCCTAACTCTCAAATACTCTGAAAGCATAAGGGTGAAAAAAGAAAAAGAGTTGGTCAAGAGAGGAAAGATGAAAGAGAGGGATCTAACCCAAGACTACATGAAAAAAATGTGTAGATCCAGTTCAACAGGTCAGCCACACCCGCTCTCAATACGACTGAGCCCCTAAGGGTATTTATTTATAGAATCAAATACATTTGTAAAAAACTTTTATCTATTTCTATAAAACTCAATGGATAGTTATTAAAAATTTTATTTTTATTGCGCTCAGTTTAAGAAGAGTTGCTCAAAACTATATTATGTTGTTAAATAATGTTTCAGGACATATTGTATTGTGTTACATTTTGTTATTACAACTTCAATTATATTCCTAGATAAGTCTGAACACAATTAAATTGTGTTGTATTTTAATAATTAGCCTATATGTTTGCAGTTTATATATTTATATATATATATATATATATATATATATATATATATTTCCATTTGATGTCTCAAGGCTGCAGGTAACCTTTCTCTTCTTTGAGCCAAAATGGATCTGTTGTAGAATATATATACATGATGTTCATGAAGTAGGATGCCAAACTTTGGGAAATGATTCTTTACCTGTAAATGAATTGTCAAAATGTCAACTGTGGTTTACAGTTTTACATTCATAATTTCTATTTGTATTTCTATGGAAGACTATTTATTGGTCTCTTATTATAATAGACCAGAGTCAATGTGTTCTATAATAATTGGCAGTACGGTAACTCCTGATTTATCCTGTAATGTAAAAAAAGAAAATAATCACCCATTTCACGGGAAATGCCGCTAAAAACTCATTGTTGCTTGATTATCGTGTCAACATTATATTTTCTTTTTGCATACAGAATCAGTTTTTTCTACCATTAAATTGTGGAGATGACAATAATAACTTCGACACACAAACCTCCCTTAATAAAATTATTCCATACCATGGTCGTATGATTTATTTCCAATTCTTGCACACAGAATTTTGGAATTTGTAGTCACAACACCATGAATACAAAAAAAAAAACATAATTTGAGTCAACTAACGGATCTTGATCAAGAATTATTTCCCCTTTCGATACCGCTTGCTGTTTTTTAAAAATATTTATTTGCCTAACTTAACCAATGTGCCCAGTATATATTGATCAAATATATATTGAACTTGCTACTTCCATGACAATGACACCTTGAATAAATATTAAGAATTAATTTTCTCAATAACTGAAAAATATAATCACATCAGTACAGTCTGATCTTATTAAAAATACAAAAGAAATTAATCTATTTTGTCCTGAAACATTATTTTCTCCATTCAATTTCAATGTTATGTTGTCAAATTGTTTTTCTATATCTAATTAGATTAATCGGCTTTTCGCTCTCTTTGTAGATGTTTTATTTTTTATTTTATTACATATAAGCTTGCCTTGCTTGTCATTAGATAATTAAAGAAAACTAATTGTAACAATTGTGATAGTTAACTTTAAGTTGTCTCGTAATGTTCAAGACTTATTGCAATAATAACAAACACAATGCAGAAGTCATATCAACCATGAATTGTTATTGTTATAAGACGGAAGGGTTATGTAGAATATAATTTTTATTTTCAAATACAAGAAGTTGGATAACATTTAGATTGAAGTAACATATTGATAATTTATAAATTTAATACTGAAAGTTGTTCTACGTATATATTTAAAACACAAGTTTTCTTGATTTGCCAGCAGTCTCTATTTGATCGATTTAAATATAATAAAACTCTATATCTATGGATGTTTTAACATAATTGGTGATTGGTGTAGTGTTTTGAAATGCAATGTAAGAAACAATTAATATACGCAGAGACTTGGAATGCACTGAAGACATGGGAGCTTATAACGAGCACCTAACCTTAAAACCGTTGTAATCTGCAGCTTGTTCGGTACATAATTATTTTTAATTACCCTCGTTATTATTTTGTTCACCTGTATTAATACTGTGGTTAGCAAATGAGTTTATATCCAAAAGATTCCGAGTTCAATCAACATTGGGGGCTCAAAAATTTAGTGTTGACCCAATGTCATAAAGTAACAGTGGGAATCTACTATTGATAGCGACCCTAGTTATAAAAATTTGAATTACTGCAACATGTTTGATGTGTACTTTATCTTGTAAAAACTGTTTAACAGGCCTATACAACGGACTATTACGCTAAGAATTTATTTATTTTTTATAAAACTAAGTAGGGTACTTCTATTAGTATTATCTAATTATAAAATTTATTTCCACTGCATTTTCATGTTATTGATTTTATCTTAGATCCAAAATAATGAAAATATTGAACTGTTACAAATTCACAATCACCAATCACTATTCAATTTTAACTTAATAAAATGAAATATGTTCCTTCAATCTAAGTAAAAGCATGTACCTTAATGAACATTGCCTTTTCTTATTTCAAGACTAAATAAATTTAATTAAATGATCTGCAATAACTTGGACATATCTAAGTTGATTTATTGAATGCCTGTATATAATAAAATAGCCTTAGGAAGATTATATGTCAAATGTGGAGCACTATTTTACATAAGTCTGCTTATTGCACTTTGCTAAATGTGCATGGTTGCTGCGCTGCTTCGTGCGTCTCTTTGTCGGCTTCGTCCTTTTTAACTAAATTTGTGTTTATTTGGCTTTTTAGGTAAAACAGCACATTGGAAATGAATTCAAAATGTTTTTAATATGTGTTAATAAAAGTATTATTAATAATTTATAATAGGCTTAAAACAATCTTTAATGCAAAAATTGTTTTTATTGATTATTTGATAAACAATTTTCTTAAAGGTGTGAAACCAATACCTGGATAAACTAATTCTTGGAACTGGATATAAACTCGAGGACCAATTTTAATAAATTTCAGTTCAATTCACTTCGGGCGGTCCTTTTTACCCAAGGCACTTCAGCTATTAAAGCTTATTGCGCCCCCAAGTCATCATCCTATAAATCCACAACTTGAGGTTGTCTTGGGGAATTGTTAGGCCTTTCTCCATATGTCCAAAGATGTCTATCTTCTCCTGCTCAAAACTGTTACAGTCTAAGAGCAGGTGGTCTGCAGTCTCGCCGTGCATTCCACATCTCCTACACAGAGGTTCTGCTGTGAAGATTCCCAATCAATATCAGATTTGAGATGTTTCTCCATCTTGTCCCATGGCTCTTTTCAGCTCAAGTGTTGATGGCGAACATAGCCCTTTTCTTGGAGATTTCACAAAATACCTCTTGTCCTTTGAACTTCTGCCGATACTTTTAATCAAATTTTATATATAGGCATATTTTTCCATCTTAGAACGTTCTTGTAATTTTTTTGATAATTCAATTTTTGGAGGTAGCTGTCATAAGAAAAGAACATAAAATCATAATTTTCTCCAAATTGGCTATACAAATTTCATTTGAATTTTAGCAAAATATGAACATCAATAATACAAACATGTGTACAAAATTGCAACTAAAAGTTATTACGGTTCAAGAATAATTAACAAAAATCAACCTTGACTGCCGTCATTAAAAATTTTATTTTCATCAAATACAATTTACGCTGATTTAGTTCTAGAAGTTGTTTTGAAAGTTTATGGACTTTTTTACACCATTGCAGTTAAAATGTATTATTTCTATGCTTAAAATCTGAAATGAAAGAGTGTTTTTAAAAGTAAAAGCAACGCAATGTTTACAACCTATAAACTTTCCAATGTGCTGGACATCTTAACGGCTCTTTAAAAACTGTACAAATCTATAATTTTACAACTCAAATTTTTTTCCCATTGACTCTTTTTTATAATTAAAAAACCTAAAATATAAATGTACATAAAAGAATGAAATACGAGTGCATTCTCAAAATGATGGCCATAATGTGCCTCATCTTTTATTTGTTGAAAATATTTTTAATACTCTTAAACATAAATCAGGGATTTCAAAATTTAATTCAACAAATTTGATTTTGGAGCAGCAAATGTAATTTTTAAATGTTCAGTGCCTGTCACCCTGTCATCCCCTAAGTACAGCTAGACGTCTAGTAGCATTAGCAATATTTGCCTACTGTGTTTTATATTTGTAAGCACTAGTTTGGAGAGATGATTTGTACTCTCACCAGTTAATTATTCCTATTTAATTGTAAGAAGTTCCTAAATTTGGCATGCATTCTCATGTATTATTTTTCTACAAAACAAATTTATTGTTGAATTTATTGATGAAGCAAATTCACAAATTTGATGTTTTGAATGTTGTGTTGAAAAGAAAACAATTACTTGTCTTATGTTTTATAGAAATTACACTACTAAATTTAGTAAATATGTTTCGGGGAAGTAAGAAGGAGAAAGGGTAAATGAGGTAGCTCAGAAAGTGAGGCATACTGCGACACTAAACTATGTTGCAGAATACGTATTGGCCATTCATAAAATATTTTGCTGAACTTTAGGAGATGATAGGGGGGCGTGCAAAAAAGTTTATGTAAACGTATGTCCTTAGATGCTTCTTTTTCCTTCTGTTCACTATTTTGTATATTTTCAATAACAAGAATATAACGTCGAATATACCTATACCAAATTTTGAAGAACGTTTTTATACCATTAAATTGTAGTTTTCAGTAAATCTTATAATATTTTATCTAACGGTTTCAAAATGATTTCTATTTAAATATTTTATTTATCTGTAATTTAATTTTTAAACATATTTAATGGCTGCCATTTTGAAACCGTTGGGTTAAAAAATTATAACTCCAACATTTTTTTCGTAATCTCATTTTTATCTAACCAGATATTCAGTGTGGATTTTCTTTGTTGTTATTGTGTGCCTTTTTTCGCTAGTTGTTCTGCGACTTTATTTCCTAATAATCAAATATGTAAAGACACTGAAAGCAGATATATGTTTTTATTAGATCTTTGTCTAGGATTTGGAATCCACCATAACAACACTTTTTGAAAGAATCTTGGTTTATAAAAAAGTTTTGTAAAGCAAAATGTATTGCTTGGATGAAGCTACCCACATAGATCTAATGAATAGATTCAACCACAGCTACTGTTTTGTTATTTATATGTAGTCAGTTGGATGGTGAATATTTACCTTCGATTGTCAAAATGATCTGTTTCAGTGCTGATTATGGACAGTTTGGTTTTCTAACTTCTTCAATCAAGAGCAGGTTTACGTTGAGTTGTAGATAGTCAAGGGTTTTTTTATTTAATGCTAACCGAAACATAAGACAAAAAATTATATTACTTTATAATATTAAATAATCTACAAATTTGGGATTGTTGCTACACAAGCTCTTCAGTGCTGACATTTTACGAATGCACTGCCACAGATTGTTCGTCAAATTTCAAATCACATTGAAAATTTGTTGATAATAGTTTGGTAATGGATTTCAAGACTGATCATTGGTTGTATTTTTAAAACTGGTGAGAGTGTTTTGGTGATATTAAAGAGGAATTTGCTTCTCTGTTATCGTGGCTTATTGGAAGCATAGTGATTTCACGTTTACATTTTTATATTGATATAGTAATTAGCATTATTGATTGAATTTTTTGTTTTGTGGTTATGTTATTATTTTATCCTATTGTGTTATTTTATAGAGTTATAAATGTTATTTTTTAAATTTTTATGTTGGATGTTTTTAAATCTTTAAATTTTTGATGTTTATGTAAGCAGGGTACTTTTTTTTGTTTCCTACCGAACACCTACAAAAATAATATGAAAGCTCAAAGAGCTTTCAGTTTGTTTAATGGTTGTGATTTTTTTTTCTTGTAATTGTATATTTGTCCCCCCTCCCACCTCCCTTTGTCTAATTTTGATAGGCTAGTTAAGTAATCACCAATCGTAGAATACCTGTTCACCTCACAACTTTAGAACCTAGTTTATATTCATTTGTAATGATTTAATAGCGCATTTAATAAAACAATAAAACCCATCAAACCTTTGTATTTATTTTGTTGTTTACCATATTATATTATTATTCATCTTGCTCTTATTCAAGTCAGTTAGTTCCATACTGCTAAATTTTATCTTTTGATGTATTGTCGTGAAGATTTAACTTAATGGAGTAAAATCGGTGAAGTAATTCAAGCTATTAATGGATCTTGAAACAATCCGAACTTGTCGATATTGCTTGATAGAATTTATCAAGCCGCTTGATAAGCTGTGATAGGTGTTCATCAGTCAAATTTTGTTACAAGGGAGAAAACAAATTTTATGTTAACAGTTGAGGAAAAATTTGCCACTCAATGTAGAAGTTAAGAATTTTGACATTTGATAGCAGATGCAATGTTTTCCAGCAAAAAAAAATTAATTACTATGTCTTTCACTTAACTTTTATGTAAATATAACCATAAATTATAAATGGTGGGGAAAATAAAATTAATTTGCTTGCCTTTCTAAACCCTCTCGAATTGAAATATTGCATTAAAATTAGGTCTAAATTAGACTAAAGCGTTGATAATGTTAAAAACTTTTAATTTTTTATACATTCTCACTTTTTCTTTGTAAAACTTTAAGGTAATGGAATCAAACAGTGCAGGAAAAAATCTGCTATAACGCTGCTCCTCAACATTCATTCAGCGGAATAACAGCTGTTTAATTAATACTGCTACAAAGTTTATGCTACTTCAAAATTATACAAAAAAACTCCGCTACATTTTAATAATATCACCACCGTCTACATTCATTTTTCTTCCCACTCCAAAGCTGTAATTTTTCTGAAAGATCTTTTCGACCAATTTCAAAATATGTTTTGTTGTTTGCCTGCAGGGAGAGATGCAAAGCTATTGACAAGTAATTTTACTCTAATTCCACAAAGTAACAAACTTGTTTCTTTCATCTTTACAGAAAAATGTACATTGCCATAATTCAAAAGTACAAGACAATGTATTGCCATGAAAGACTTGTATAGTTTCCGTTAACACTGACAACGCACAACACAGCTGTTGTGAACTTTCCTGTCATCGCATCAACATATCGATGGCTAGATTCTAAAATCACATCAATTAAATTTTAACTTTAATGTAATAGCAGATATTTCTTGTTGAAACTCCATATTCAAGGATAAAATAAAGCAAAAGCTTAAAGTTTCAAATATTTTAATAATATAAATGAGCTTGTATATATCAGCTTGTATATAATGAGCTTGTATATAATCATTTTATATATATATATATATATATTATTAAAATATTTGAAACTTTAAGCTTTTGCTTTATTTTATCCTTGAATTAAATTTTACTTCAGTAAAACATATTGGAATAATTTGCGGCACCCTATCGAATCAGGCAGAATGCACAATTTGGAAACCACTGATTTACACAATCGTCAAACAAATTGTGGCCGAAGACAGAAGAGGATGAAAACCATCATTGAAGAAGCCAAGATCTTAATAGAAGCCTTGGTGCAATGAAGTAAGACAAGGTAAACTACACAACAATAATTTGTTCTCATATCATTTAATTACTTCTTCAAATCAGACAAAAAATGACTAGTTATAAATTACAAATTACATGAAAATCTTAATTGTATGACTAGATTATATTAAAACATTGCGGAAGGCGTTATTCAACATCTTATATTAGAAATTAACACGTTTTTATTCTGTTTAATTATACTTTCATTTACTCAGGTAACATTAGTAAGTAAAAAATAAATAAATATTACCATCATCTTTCAACTTAGATTAGGCGGGAACATCTGTTCTGGCATTAACCATTCTTCACCAGCGTTTGTGCAGCCTAAATAACTAAATCATTGTGGATTTATTTTTTTAATATTATTGTACTTAAATGTTGAACTTAAAATTATAAGAGTGCACTTTGTTTCTCTTTATAAATTAAAAGAGAGAGGATTAGGTAATCGTGAAAGAAAAATTTAACTTTTTTTAAAACACATTAACTAATAATTGATGATGTGGTAATGACTCAATTTTCTAATTATGTAAAAAAACACACAAACATATTTTATTGTAGTTTTATCAAATTTGAACTCAGCGTTTTGAAAGAGTATTAGAGTTTCTTTAAAAACTTTTATACAGTTGTATTTTTCATTATCCAACCTCTAAAGTTAGTCTAATGTATGCGATTTAGACTCCCCGTTAATAAAATAAACCAGAAGTTTTTTTTTCTAGTTTTAAAATTATTGGATAATTATAGATTGTCCATATTATTGATATAGTTTAATCTAACATTGTCATCATTTGTGTATATAAAAACTAATACACAGTGTTTCAAAAATATAAATCAACTTCTGTAATAAACTTAAAACATGAAAAAAGAAACTAACATAATGTAGTCTCCTACTCGGTGGCACACAAACCTTCTTAGTCAGTTGACTAGTTATTTACTGTCATTTGTATAATGTAGTTTTGTGATTTATAGTTTCCCTGATAATGTTTGTATACAGGTGTGACAGCTGTTTTATTCAATTAGTACAAAAGTTTCAAAAAAGGTAATTCTAGGATTTTTTGAGTTCAAACAAAAGATATTATCAATTTTTTCATATTACCCATCATTTTTCAACTATAATGGTCAGTTCTAAATTTCCTTAAGGGAACCCCTATTTATGGTGATTTTGGATGAAACTCATTTTAAGACTTTGCTTGGATATTTTTCATATCTTCAACCATTTAGGAATTACAGGCATTTAAATGTTTCAAAAAATTTCTAATTCAAGTTATTTCCAGAGATAATTTTCAAAATCAAATTCAGGTGAAATGAAAACTAAAACTATGGTAAAAGGTGTAATAACACTCTTTGTTCTGTAGGCTGAGGAATAACAATTATCGATAGAAAACAAAAATTATAATTGTCTAGTTATTGTCTTGAATATCCAATGGCTTACACCATCTCTTTATTGTTACTAAATGTATTACAATTTGTGAATTAAGGATAAATTGAGTTATTAACCCACTTAATACATTTGTTTTGGTTATAATATCTTATTAACAAGATCTAATACATCCAGTAATAAATTTACAAACTGGTGTAAGCCAGTAGATGTTACAATACAATGAAGTTGGTAAAATCCCCTCGTCGAAAAATATCAAAATAATATTTTCAAAACTACTTTATATTGTAAATTTGCATAACAACTGTTTTAAAGAATAAAGACCATCAATATTAACTACCTGATATTTATAAAGTGTATTGCCAACATTAATTTTATCCAGAAAATTATTATTAATTTCTTTAAAATGTTGCTATTGTTTAATCCTGCCACATAAGTAAAAAAATATATATTTCTTTTCAAACTTATCACAGTCTAAGTTTCAATTTTCAATTCGGTTCAACTGTTTTAAGTACGGAAAATGCACCTTTGAAAACTCCTTACTCCTATTTTCTCAATTTGAGCGCTTATAGCTTGTAAATGGTTAAAGGTATTGTAAAATACCCAAGAATAAAAAAGTCCTAAAATAAAAATAGGAATTCTCATAAGAAAATTTAGAGCTGACCACCATATTGGAAAAATGGCGGGTGACATGAAAAATTGGTAATACTTTTAACCCAAAAAATTCTTTTGTTCTTTTTAAAGTTTTTGGTACTTTTATAGAATAAAACAGTGGTCAAACCTGTTTTTCAATCACCCTGTAAAGTCTCGTTTATTTTGACAGCTTGTGTTTATTTTTACTCCTACGAGCCTTTCTTACATTATTAGTTTCAGTTTTCAACTTGGCTCTAGACTACCATGCTAGATTCACTTTTCTCATTTTCGAGGTTTATAATTTGGTAACGGAAGTTGTCTTAAACTCCTTAAACTACCTTTATTATTTTTATACAATTGAAGACAAACGCCCAAATAAATGATATTAACAATATGAGTATTTTTCACCAACAACCCTGGCTCATTTGGTAAAACCGTTCTTTCTGTATGTACACGCTACATCAAATTTGTCATCAATTTGAACCATTTGTTAGATAATAAATGATAAAAATACCACAGATTTTTTCCCAAAAGTTATTAAAATTATAAATATATTTTTGGTCAATATTTGCATCAATTGTACAATCCACAATTTTACTGAGCTTCACTTAAAATATTTAATGAGGTTCCACAATATTGTTAAACAAATACAATTGTAAATATACTTAATAAATTACCAAATATTTTTAAACCTAATATAGAATTTTAGAATAAATTAAACACTCTGAATGTAATATTATTACAAGATAAATATACTATAATTTCACACTTCACAATGCAAATACTAAAAATAGAAGTATTTCTAATTACACTTTGCATCTTCTTTGCAATTATAAACTACTTTTACACACAAAGAGGACAATGTTATTGGAAGACAATTAAAAACTATATTAATCATCTAACTAGCCTTCAACAACGCTTTGTCAAAGGGAAGTAATTTCAAAATGTCCTACAAAACTTTTTAAAGTTATTAAAACTCATTTTTGAATAATTATATCCAAGTCACAGATTTTAATCTAAGTTATTTAATACGTAATACTTACTCCGGCTTGTGACTTATTTTTTAACATATGTTACGCATTTCAGAACATATGTTCCATCTTCAGACTCGCTCCTAAGAAGTCGTTAAAACATTAAAACACTACAAAACGTACACAACTCATACAATAAACGAATAACACTCAAATGCGCTACAGCTGTACACCAACGGTTCAAGAACAACTCGCTGAACATAACTTTAGTTACTGAACATTTTTTTGTTACATAGTTAAATTATATGGACCTTTCTCTAAAAAATGGTATATTACAAATTGGGTTTTTGATCAGATAACTATTTCTGTTGATTTTCTTTAAAAACTATTGCAATATGTAAAAAATGGCCTGCCATTCTGGGAAATCCTGTACGCCAGTTCTACGGTTAGATGTGAAATTGTTATAAACTCTTCTTATACCTAAATTTATTTAGAATTTAGTAAATAAAAATGCATTATTTGTAATGACAGAATTATAATAATAAATGTGGAGTTATTCACCAATATTTCACGGATATTGTGTCAAACCTTGGTGTAGTCTCCTGAATTGTACTGCTGAGACACTCTTCATTATTGCACTGGAGTGATTCATTGAAATCATGCGAGGGAACCAAACTTAATGGTGGAATAGGCCACCGTAGGGAACGGAATATTGTTACCTAACACAAAGTGGATGCTCATGAACGTAACCTTTAATTTGTCATATTCAAAATGAGAGGCTCAATGTGAAAAAGAGTAGGATTATCAAAGAGTACAATGAAAGATAACTGAAATTACTATTCATTAAAAGATATTGCATTCCACATCAGCTTTAACTACACAATTTTTTACCAAAAACCCATTTGTTTTTATTTTTCAAGATAAAAGCTAACATTTCAGAATAAAACACATGATTCCTTATTTTAAAATGTGCTAACAATTATTTTTATATTGTGTGTAAAAGTAGCCTAATTCTTTAGGTATTGTTGGTAAAAGTGAACATTGAGGCACACGAAATCACTAACTAGTTAATACTTTAAAGATTGTACACAATAAAAACCATAAACAATTAATGGTGAAAAAACATTGCACAAATTTTCTCACTCGCCTTCTTCTCAAATAATTGTCACCAAAAATGTCAGTTAGTTATTTTTCAAAGTGAAAACGAACCATGGATTAAAAAATGTTTAGAGCCTAAAATTGCTTTGCATATGTCATAAACGTGGCTTCGCTGTAAATCATATTTCATTCAAATCAACCTTTTGACAACTGTGGTTTAAGATTTATTTCCACATTAATCCTGAACCGTAATACATTTTTATTTCCAATTATTCACAAGGGTTTTGTTAAGTAATCTCAAATTTCATTAAAATTTGAATAAAATCATTACATCTTTTATAAGAGTTCCATGGCCATTTTGTTGTTATTTTTTACTAATAATTCATGAACCAGGATTGGGGGGGGGTGAGAGAAGGTGACTAAATTGGTCATAATTATTTAGAGTTTTTTATTGTGTGTTTGTTGTAATTTTGAGTTATCAACAAAATGAGAGAAAAAAGCCCAGAGAAAATTTATCAAAACCCCACATAAGAAATTGGATTTTAGACTGTGTTTGGACTGTAGAGCATTAGATATACAGACATCATTCCAAAAACCTTTTTTTTTTTACTCAGGGGAGCTTCAAAACATCTAGACCGATTTTTTGACCCATCATAATTTTCTCTATATTTTAATCAAACAATTTATATGCTGATTATCTTGTGCCACTAATGTACACCATTAAATACTGTTTTGTAACATTATCGGAAATCATCCGGAGGTTCAGTCTTGATTTTTACTTCGACTTGGCTTAGCAAATGACTCAAGTCTACCGTTGAATCGGAAGCATCTTCAGGCTCAAGTTTGACTTTAACAGAAGAATCTGTGTTTACTGCCATTTCAACCTCGACAGCTTCAGATAAACGCTGAGATACCATTCTAGACCAGCGGTCCTGAAAATAAAGGTAAACGATTTTACATGCTTCAATTACAAAATAATGTTATAATTTTTGTATCTATAAAATTGGTTTAATGAAAAACAAAAATTCCAACCAAAGAATATTTAAATAACTTATCAAAGACCATTCTGTCCATCTCGCCAGAACAACATACTCTCTTATTTTGTGTTGTAGAAAACATGTTCTGATATCAGTGGACACAGATTAAATTATAAAAAATTAACTGTTATGAGACATTACAGGACCTGTAGGTAAAAGTATCCTTGACAAAACATTTCTTGACATTTTAAAATCGTTCTAATTGCAATCTACAAACCAATTTTAACTGTTTAATGAACTCCTCTGATCCATAAAACCAAGTCTACATTCCAAATTTTAGTAAATCGGAACTAAATTCAACCTTTGAATGTTTACTAGCTCTTGTATATACAGAGTGTCCAGTAATTAGTGTGCTAAATTTTGAACATCAAAGCAAAAAAAAGTTCTTATGAAGTCCAAAAATACTTTGTTTTCTGTATATATTATGTGTTTTGTTATGTTTTTTCAAAAAACAATTCCAGAACATATTGAGATATCAAATCATATTTAGAGAATATTTTATACTATTAGTTTGCTGTTTCACAAAATCTTTAATTTTTCACTTAGCATTTCAAACGACGTTCATTAAAAATGTTTGATGGCAAATATCTCAAAAATCATTGCTTTACAAAAAAATTATAAAACAAAATATTCAATCTTTTTAATGCTGAACAAGATGGCATATTTGTTTTTATTGTAAGTCGAATGATAATAAAGCTGACGGTAAAAAACTAAAATAATGTACTAAAACACAAGAGCTTTTCTTGAGCATTCAGTACAAAACAGTCAATTTATTAACTACTTCAAAAGTTGACAAGTGATCAGAAAAGGCTCTTGTATGTTCTAGTAAATTACCAACAATTTTTTGTTTAGGTTTTTTTTGCGATATCTCTGCTATCCTACAATAAAACTAGAAATATCATCTTGTTCAGCATTGAAAGAACTATATTTTTTGTAATCAGCAGTTTTCGATTTGATATCAAAAAATTTTAATGAAGGTCATTTTGAAACAGTTAAGTGAAAAATTTTAAGATTTTGTTATGCACTTAGTATACTGCAAAAAACTAATAGTACAAAACATAACGCAAAAATTTGGTATTGATATCTCAATCCATTCTGGAGTTAGTTCTTGTTTTTGAAAAAAGACAGATAGATGGAACACAAAGTAATTTTGGACATGACTTTATAGAAACTCTTTTTTATTTTGAAGTTTAAAATCACTTTCTAAAGTTTTATATCCTACTTTTTGGACACCCTATATACTGTATCCCACAAATGGTCCCAAATTACTCCCACAAGTAAGGTTGTTCGTGATCTCATTTGACAAGGTATTTTCTTTATTATAAATTCATTAAAGTATATTAACTCCAAATATTTTAACATGTACTTACTTTTATATTATCCCTCATATTGTACCTAAATATAAGATTACTTGATGCTTTGGTTGCTCTAGTCCTCTTGACAGGTTCACAATGGCTTCCTCTACAGTGTTTGCAGCAAGAGCGACATTTTTTGTTTGGTCTGTAAGAGAAAAAAATTACACAATGATACTGCATTCTATTTAGTAATAAGACAAGTGTAATTCAAAAATTACTGGTCAGGCCATTTTGACTCAAGTTAGACCAAAAATAGTAACATCACGTTTTACATCCCCGAAATATTAGAAAATTAAACCATACAGTTGAACGTAAAGAAAGCCATTTTTAATTTTAAAGGTTACGAATTGAAAATGTTATAATTTTGAATTATTTTTATTGCCACTGAAATTGCAGAATTGTTATATGAAAAATTCATAGCTTCTATTTAAGCCTATGCAAAGTAGTTAATTTTATAATAAAAAAGAGTCAAAAATTTAGCTTTATAGCGCAGACATTACAAAAATGAAAAAAAAAATCATGAAAAATACTTTTAGCAATTCAAAGTTTTTCATAGTATTCTGAATAAAAATGTACACAATTATGACCAGATTCAGAAGCTACTCACTATTGGGCTCAGTAAGGACGAAAATATACCATTATAAGCAGGTGTAGCAACAATAAATAAAAACCCAGACACCTTAAAAAATTCAAAATTACAACACATTTAAGAGTACCATAAGATGACTTTGTAGTCCACCTCCTTCTCTTCAGTGGAGGAGTTCATAAACCAAAATTACTCATATTTCTGAGTCTAAATATAGACATGAATATGTTAAGATTTGATTTGTGATAATAATTTTAATGTTGTTTATTCTTTTTTAACTTAATTGTTTTCTGATTTTGTCTTCATCTTTGACGACACAACAAAATGTTGTTCTAAATATATAAACATACAAATTTTTGTTAATGTTTCAATTTTCTATTAAACCTATAGAAAATAGTAGTGAACACCTAGAATTTTTTATCTTAAAACAAAAACTTGTTTCAAATATGTTGTCATACTCACATAAACAATTTTAATACTTTATGACCTACCGAATTGGTTTCGGAGTGTTGTCCGTATTAATTTGATGAAAGTTCCTCATGTGTTTGTGGTAGTCCTTTTCATCAATATAAATGCAGGAACAAGCATCACATCTCAGGCAGTCTTCCATTTTAATTTTAGTCAAACCAATTTGTTTCTTAACTGTGGGCATACACAATAAAAATATATAATATATTATTTGAACATTGTATACAATAACCAGATATTACAATACAGACAATAATAACAATGGAACTTTAAATTGATGTTTTTGGTAATATCTACTAAAAATGTACAGTAATTGGCTTGAAATCCTTTAATATTCCTATGAATGGCTTCACCATAATAAAACAATTTTATTAAACAATTGTATGTTTTGCCCAATGGTGGTACCAAGAGTTTTGAGGTTTTTCTACCAAACATTTTTTAAATAAACATAGTAGTCGACTAAGGAAACAAAAGCAATACATTAAACATTATTATTCCATAAGAAACACTTCATAATTTTGACTCGATCAGATCACCCGTTCTTGAGATAGTGTGAGACAAATGTTACAGACCAGCAGACATCATTGTTTAAATTGATCTAATATGTTCCTAGGGGCTCAAAATGTCGAAATCACCAAATTGAAAATTTAGTTCCATTACTAACTTTCCTTACTTCGTAATTTAAAAGTAAAAATTAAATCGTTAAATACAATATCTCCAAATTTTTAAACAAATCTGTATTACCAATTACCTGAATACTACTCCAATTTTACTCAAGAGGAGTATATAGGGAGAGTTACTATTTGTTAAATATGATTTTTTTTTAATCATTCAAAAAAGCAACAACTACTTGAAACTAGTTTTGATAGTTCCTCATTTGTGCCCTAGAAAGCATATATAGTTCATTTTGTGCAACTAAGTGATCTGCATAATATCAACAGAAATTTGCAACTTATCCCTAACAGAATCAGCTACATGTCGAGTATGCCATTTATTAATGTTGTTACAGAACCTAGGCTTATTTGTTATTTTTTGTAAATGCTATGATGTCCAGTGCAATTTATTAGATCAAGTCATCACAATTCCGTACAATAATAAAAAATATTTTTAAAATTTGTAGTGTATTTTGTTTGAAGAAAAGGTCAAAAAGCTTGAAGAGAGTTATAAGAATGGCTATCAACATTGTAACTCGGTCAATGGCATACATTTCATGAAAATCATTTCTTACAATGACAATCTTTCTAATTTAATTTGGTTTGGTGGAGAATGCAGGTAGTCAAGTCATGTCAGATTCGAACTTAATAGTCCTCAAGAAATACAAAGGACATGTGTTTTCATGGAAATTGGTATAAATACAAATTTTCATAATTTGGGCTCCATAACGCATAGGCCTACATATAAAATTAGGTTATATTTAACGAAGTTGTATTGTAATTTGTGTGACTTCATAACTCAATTTCAAATCTGAACTAGCCTTGAGATTGTGACATCATAATCAAATAGACTTTAAAAAATCTACAAAATAATTATGAATTCAATCCAAATTTGGAATTCTATCCAATCAGACATTTCCTCAACAGATACAGTATTAATTCTGTAAAGACTAGGAAACATAAATTGATTTCGAATTTAAAAGATAAACATTAGGCACTAACATATATATATATATATATAACCTATACTTTATGAAGTTTGCCTACTTATTTTCACCTTCTGTAAAATACTGTCAGACACACAAAGGTTGACTAATAGACTAATTGTGATAAAAATTATTTTGGAACAAACTATTTGAAAAAATAATAAAATACTTTTCTAATTTTGTTACTTGGAGCAGCATCTACTGGATAAGAAATTCTACATATTTCAATATCTTTTCAATTTATCAAAATTAATCTATAAGTTATTTTGAACATGATTGGGAAAAAATAAATCTGTACTAAAAGTTATCGGCAAAAATTAGGTTAAAGGTCTGGTTATTGTAAGGTGCTACTATCTCGTGTTCGTTTTGCGAACAATATGGCACATTAAACATTTTCATCTATGCCAACTAAAACTGTGGTTATATGTTCCATCTAAGAAGATATTAGTAAACCGAGATCAAGATTTATAACAAAAAATGTATTTTTTTAAACCAAGTTGGTTAATTTGTCACGTCTTGTTGGTTAAAACAGTCTGTGAGAATTAGTCTGTGTATTTCTTCATGAAATTTGACCAAAAGTAAATTTAATTGTTTAAAAATATAACATAATATGGAACTCCATTAGTTTAATCACTCTAAATACAATGAAGCGAAGAAATCCATGATCAAGTAATCGCACATTTCCCTCCATTTACTAGTTACAAATTTTGATTGCCGTATTGCCGCCCATTCTCTGTTTCAGTTCTGAATTGTGAGATTTTGTGTTTGCTTTTATATTTGTGTTCCTTTAGTGGTTATTATTTGTAATTTTTTGATAAACAACTTGACGCTAAAGTTTCACTTATTATTGTGTATTGGTAAGTTAGTTTAAAACATTTATTTGCAATAACAAATTTTAGCTATTAAGACTTTAATATAATTATAAAAATCACAAGAATATGATAGTCTACAGCCATAAGCTAATGTAAAGCTTTTCAGTTTCTAGCTTCTTGTTAGTATTAAAATGTAAGATAATTTTAGAATAGAAAATATCATTGTATATGGTAATGATACAAAAATTTTATTGTAGTTTATAAAATACTAATAGGCAGGTCTACAGGCTTCAGGGTTCAATTATTTAGAAATATTTAATTTTCAGATGCCCAACAAGTACTCTGCTACTCTGCTAATAATTTTACTAGCCTATGTACTGCTTAACCTAATTAGGCCTATTTGGTAACCTAAATCTAATTTAGCCAAACAAGATCTGAAACCTATGAACACATGTTTTTAAGTATAGAATGTGATGAAACATGACTTGTCTATAGCCTTAATTGTAAAATTCCTCTAATTAGTATCATTTACATTAGTATTATGGAGTCTCCATGCAGTAGTAAGTCGTTAGTCATTCCATTCTATTAATGACTCCCTAAATATGATATCTAAAAACCAAATGCATTATAAGGCCTATTAAATTATAATATACAAGTACAATATTTCATACATTTTGTATAGGACTATTGTATTAATATAATTTTATTTTCAATTTAGGCCTTGGCCTATTGTAAATTTAATACACAGGATTTTTATTAGTAATTGTAGATAAAGTGTTTGTGGGGAGGGGGTAGGCAATTTGTTTATTATAACAGAGCCTAAGTTTGCCCAAGTATTTTTATACTATAAAAGCCAATATTTTGTACTATGAAAAACTTAAGACTATAATATGTAGGCCTATTGCAATAAAAAACATGTAAACATGAGTAGGGCCTTAAGAACCAAATAAGAACAAATCAGTCTAAATTTTGATGTTTTACAGTTTTAAAATAACCTTTAAAAATATATAATCATATTTGTTGTTCTTTTATCAATCTGAGCTGAATGCCGATGATAGTATATAATAAAGAAGTTTATATAACAATCACAACTAATGCCTGACTAATGTTTTAGGGCGATAATCCCTCTTGAGGTACATGGAAAATTAATCTTTATGGTTTTGGTGTCTATCTTTTATACACAAATAATTAACATTCCATGCATAAGTATTAGTAATTCCCAATTTAGATTTGGTTATGTAGCCTATACCTATCCAATAGTCAATTTATTTAAAAAGGTTTTAAGTTAACATATCAATGATTTTCGTTCAAAATTTACTCCTTTTTCTTTTTACAATGTAAAATTCCTTATGTAAAAAATAAAGATAAATATTCGTTAGTCACAATGTGGCTAACAATTAATTGCTTATGAAATAATTTAATTCTACTCCTATAAATTTCTTTTCCCTAGTCTTTTTCAAAACTTAGTTTTCATTATGTAACTAGTAAGTAATGATCTGTGTATCAGGCGTCTTCAGAAAGATTTACTGTTAAGCTAAAAATAAAGACATTAAAAGAAAGGTTATACCTTAAACCACATAATTTCCCCCCGTATTAGACATTTGATGTAGTATGAAACCAATTTCTGAATCATAGAATATTACCAAAAATAAAGATATCTAATGTTACACAGCTTTTTTAAGATCATCATGTTGTTGACAAGTGAAAGTCACATAGTCCTAGGTCTATTTATTTATTAATTATAATTGTCTTCAGAACAGAACAGCTTGTATAAGACATGTCATTATAAATTACAATTATTAAAAATGAGTACAATATCAAAAGTATTAAAATCTAACAACTATACATTTTTTAATAGCACAAAAATTAATTTAAAGATATTTAACACAACAAAAAGAAACTCAAAAGTATTACAAATCATTACTATACAAATACAAATTTTACAAGAATTTAACACTAAGACTTACTACTTACAAACTTCAGCACATGTCCACACCCAAATAGAAGAAAATTTCCATCTGGGAACTCGGGAATACTTTTGGCCGATAAACTCCTCCACCGAGTAAAATGATCCAGACAACAAAAGTTGTCTGGCTTTTTTAAATATGTTGTAATTTTTAATATTTTTCAAAGTTTCTGGTAATTTATTTATTAGTGCTACACCAGCTTGTGATGGTAAATTTGTGTACTTACTGAGCCTATGTTGGCCTAGGTAACTTCTGAATTGGGTACCATATTCATCTACATCCCTTATTCAATGTAGTCTGACACTTGTATTTAATGTACAATATTACTTCAAAAATATACATACTTAGGAAGTGTCAATACTCCTAGCTCCCGAAAAGCATTACTACATGATCCAAAGTTATTTTTGACTAATAATCTATGACAAAGCATGCCTCGTTTTTTGTTTTGAATTCCACGACACAATTTCTAATTCTTGCAATAAAAGTCAGCATTTATTGTTGTATTCTATGACAAAAAATCAACAAGCAGAACTCCTTTATTGTCCTAAAAAATGATAAACATGATCTTGTAAGTAAAAATTTGTTTCTTGAATTCCTACTTTTTGGTGTTCCTATGGATGGTTGTTATAATTAATTAAGACATAATATGAAACATTTATGTTTAATTACCATGTTGAGACTATTGCTAAGTCACTTGTTTTTGTGCTTCACAGTAAGAATTAATGGCAACCATGATGACCATAACTTTTGATAATTTAAACAATGTGACACAATTTCACACAGAACTGTTCTTGAAATTTGTGAAAATTCAGAAGAAAGTGATGAAATCATAAACTGTCTCAAAGTTTTTTTTTTTTTTTATGAGCTGTATCAAATCATTAATTAATTATATACAGTTTATTAACAAATTTTGGATAAATTGTTTGCAGAGATATCACGTGGTTTCAAATAAGAGAAAAATGTGTTTTAAAAAATAATGATTATAAGCTTTAATAAAAAAACATTCATGAGTTGATTTTATTAGATTTGATGTTTAGAGAATAAGTAATTAGTAAAAAGAAATTTGGTAATATAAAAATATTGTAAATTTTGAGTTTATTGCATTTTTATAATATGAAAGTTTTTTATTTTGAATTAGGTTGCAACCACAAAATTAATTATAAATCAAGTATGGATGAATTATAATTTTATGATGTTATAAAAAATATGAAGATTTTTTTTTTTTTTTTTTTTTTTTAGGAAATATTTTAATTTGTGTACAATCTATAATATTTTTTTCAATAATTAAATGTACATTTCTGAAATTGGATTCTGTATTTTTATTTGAAATTCTCCAGAGTACACTATAAAAGAACTTACGACCCAATTAGAAATTGTCTATGCTCTCTTTAAGAGTATTTATTTTATATATATATATATATATTTTTTTTTGTTTTTGTAATAAATATTACAAAATGGTGCCCAACTTCATTTAAATATTACAATTAATTAGCTCAACAACAATTAAATATAAAACATTATTTATCTGTTCCCATGAAAACTAATTATTTGATTTAACAAAAACAGCTGATTTATCAGCCCTAAAGCTGAATGAAAGTAAAACCAATGGTTTCTTATGGATACTTCCCATCATAGGGGGGAAGTGACATATATCAGATCTCTGTGTAGAATGCAGGAAAGGTTACTTTTATTGTTAGCTGGAGAGATCATCATAGTACTTACCCAATTCTATCATGCAATGTAATACAAGTAAATCTTTTAAATAAAATCTCCCACAGTTGGTCTCTTGGGCCTTGTGAAATAGGCTATTAAATTATGTTGATACATCGAGGGGTCTTGCCCAGTATATGAAGAATAAGGAGTATAGAGTAAATGTGTTTAACAGTTGTTACAATCTTCTGAAACTTGTAATTGTAAATATTACTACTTTTTGAGATGGGGTAGAAGACCTTAACCGTATATGTGTATATGTTAACTAGTCTTCACTCACTTCGGTCTGTCCTGGTATACTTTGAAGATCTATGTATAGAGTATTCATAGAAAGCCTCGATACTTTCTACTCGTATCGGTGATTCGGCCCTGCTGGATTTTCTAACTACATAAATACCACATTTTCATTGGAGGTCAATATTACATTTTTAACAATAATTTTACTATTAGTTATCAAATTAAAATCTGTAAATTTGTATCTAATTTAGTGTGTTGTAAGTTGAATAACACACGAAATATTATACTCGTTTGGGTCTTTATATCAACAGAGGAAACTATAAGAAATTATATTTTTTTATAACAGCTCTATATCAGATTTTTTCAGATATCTCACTAATCGGAATTTTTGTGACAAACTGGACTATATTTTATTCGTGTACTTAGGGCCTACATTCTTAACTTCCTAAAGAAGTTTGGGGCTAGAGACAGGGATTCCCCAGTTGAGTAGATTGAGCAGATTAAAAGACACAATAGATTTCTCGAGATCACAGTATAATTCGGCCCCTCCACATTTCACAACAATATAGGAGTTACATTTTATCAAAAATATAAGAACCTATTTTGAAAAAAATCAAAATTTTGTTTTTGGTCTTATAGCACTTACCGGTACCAACCCCAAATTTTGAGTTAACAAAAAAATATAAAAAAACTTTCAAAGACACGGGTAAAATATGCCGACTTAAATTTAATTAAAATTAGTCCACTCATTTGGGCTTTAGAACACTGCGCAATTACAGAGACATCATTCCCAAAACAGATATTCCAGCAAAAACTTGACAGAAGTTTTTTGACATCACATAATTTTCTTTATTCTACATATAGGTAAGAAAGTAAAATGAGTATAGGCCTACCAAATCTAGACTTATTATATCATCCAGTTTTTGAGTTATAAATATACAGTTGTTGTAAAGAAAAATTACATACAGAACAACAAACGGGAAGACAATGTTTTCCAACATGTATTTAGGAACTTTTTTACTTCTTGTTATTTTAAGTAATTACTCCAATATTATATCGTTCATTTCGGGGACACCCTGTATGAAAGTGTAATGACTTATCAGACACTCGATTGAATTAGATACTAAAAAAAACGAAGATTTTATTCAGATTATAAATATGATGTGATACATTTTCAATATGTTTTTTCTCTCATCTCACTCAACCTCTCACATAAGAAGAAATCAGTCCATTCAACTGCACATAAATTTTCATTTAATACATACATACCTGATCTTACTAAGTTAGTTTTCTCTTTCTTAGCGGGTTTCGACAGAGTTTTCTTATTTGCGCTTGTTGAACATGTACTGTTTTGAGGCTCATCTTTACGGTCTTCCAATGTAATCTCTGGAATCTCACTTTGAGTATTCGGCTTAGGAGGGTCACTCAATGCATGGATTTGCATATGCAATTGCAGAATTTGATGATGACCAAATGATTTCGGACACTTTGAGCATTGTAATATTTCTGAAATTCGTAAGTTTAATTTAAATTTAACAGTATAATATGTAGGGTAATTCATTGTAAGCGTACAATATTTCAGTGATGGGTTAAGGCCACTAAAATAAATATAAAAAATTGCATATAGGCCTTTGTCTGAAATCGCTTCTTTTTCAAACCGTCATTCTATTCCCAAACAAATCGACTGGTTTTATTCATATTTGATATTTTAATCACATCTCAAAGCATTATGTTTAATTTTTAAATTTTTTATAGGCCTAATTCAAAATATGGGTAATTACCGTAAGATTGAAATTCCAATTCTCAAAATATGCTCCAATGTTTTGATAAAATTTTGCAAAAATTTAGAATCTAAATACCCAAACAAAACATTTTGTGTGCTATCTCCCCAAAATTGCTAGTTCGGATGTTATCAGTTAAAAAGCAAAAATAAAACACTTAAAAAATGGTTTTGAAATATTCGCTTAAATGCAAAAAATTATAAGCGAAACTACATACAAGTTAGAGAAAATTACAAGTCTTGGGGAAACCAAAACCATCCTAGCAGTAGTCAGGGTTCATTTCGATACTTTCAAAATTACGCTGGAATCATAATAAGCTCATTTTTGCTTTTTAACAAACATCTAAACCGATATTTGAAGCGACATATTGAAAGATACATTATGTTTAACTACATTTTTACATAATTTGATCTAAATTATTGGAGCTAATTTTGAAAAATATATATATGGAATCTTGGATTTTAGTTTTATAGCAGGTATTTATAAATTTTGAGTTATTCGCAACATGAGAAAAAAACCTTGATATAGGTCAAAATATACCCTTATGCTAAATTTTATTAAAAAATGTTGTACTCGTTTGGACAGTAAGCCACACACGAGACATTAAAAAAATCACTAATTTGTTGTTGGATGAAAATAGGAGGGCAATACAGAGCTATATATCCTAGGTGCCAATTGTAGCTTTTAGGAATTACTTGCTAGGGAGGAGTTTTTAATGCTCTTTACAATGGTTTGTAAACTTTAAAAGTAAAATCGTCCACTTTTATTTTTAAAACACTAATAAAAATTAAAATTGGACTCATATTTCACAGGGTTTATTCTGGTCATTACATGAGGTCCGCCTAATTTGTGTAATTTTGAATGCCTACAAGATGGTTTTATTAATTTTTATTTTGAGAAAAGGCTAAAAATTGCCACAAAACTACCCTCCCAAAACACCCCTCTTAGAAAAAGTTATATAAACTGAAAAGGAAGCTAAAATTAAGGTACCCTAACAACATCAGTAGTGTACCAAATTTGAATTAGTATCTCAATCCATTTTAAAAATTAGCATATTAAAAATTTTAATTTTCAACTTTTGATGGCTGTAGCTTCTCTATGGTGTATTTTGATCAAATAAAATTTGGATAAATCAATTTATTTTAAGCGCGTGAATCTTTTCTTTCCAGGAAGCCCATTGTAGATACAAACTTTGTTTACCTTTTTTTTCCGTATGAAGTTCTTGAACATGTTTCAATTGTTCGTCTTTACTAAAAAATCTTTTATTACAAATTTCACAATCGTAACCAATATTGAAACGTTTAAACAGTAAAGATTTATGAAAATCATCCAAAACTACCATCTTGACAGAGTTGTTTACATCACAATAGTGCACTTCTATCAGTTAGAACTAAGCAAGTATTGATCCATTCCCCTTCCAAACTATTACCCTACTTTTAAAATAGTAATATTTCACTGTACACAAAACACACTATTCAATTAAAAATACACTATTTAAAAAAAAACTCGTTCTTTACTTAGTTATTTACTTGTGTGTTATTAAAGTACACTCCTTGTTTAACACACAAAGGCGAAGATCTGAACAGAAATACTATTTTTAGTTCCACCCCAGCTGAGATAGTGTTACCCACGGCCGGCTCCCCTTCCAAAAATAATCATAACAGATGTGTGCAGTCTGCAAGTACGCGAGCTAGCCTCGCCCCCAAGGGTGTCATTCTTGTTGCAGTTTTATCATAGGCCAAGCTGTAAACACAGATGACGGAACAGTCTGCGAGTATTGATCAAATTGTCTTTAAATGTAGTTTGTAAATTAACATTTAAAACGTTTATGTTATTTTGATTCATTGTATAAGTTTGTGTGTTTGTATAATACCGCCATTTCAAACTATTACCGCCTTCTTGATAGCTTTGTGCTATGTTTATATTAAAATAGTTATATGGTTATATTGTTATTTTTTTATTTTTTATTCGTAGGCTAGTGTAAAGCTATGTTATAAAAGACGTAATTTCTCAAAATCGGCTCTTAAGATTTTGTTAAAATTTCAGACAGAATTGTGAAGATTTGCAAGATTTTTGTTGGAATAAATTGTCAAAAAAAATAATATCGACTGCTCGATTTTATTTCGCTTTTTTATTAAAACTACCGAACGGACATTTTTGGTGACTGTAGAGTGAGAAAGTTTGGGCAATATTTCGCACTGTTTATATTTAGATCTGGGTGTTCCGTAGTCGCTACCAATGTTCTCAATTTAGAGGGTCACGCCACAAAGGAGGAAGCACTATTCTCATTTCATTACCACCTGTATTTTTCTCAAGTTTAAATCTTTTCATGTAGTCTTGGGTTAGATCTCTCTCTCTCTCTCTCTCTCTCTCTCTCTCTCTCTCTCTCTCTCTCTCTCTCTCTCTCTCTCTCTCTCTCTCTCTCTCTCTCTCTCTCTCTCTCTCTCTCCCGCTCCCTCTCCCCCTCTCCTTCTCCCTTAATAAAATAAAAATACCAGAATAAAAATTAAAAAATCTCCAAACACTTGAATCTATTAAGTTTACTCTAAGAGTAGCAAAGTGCAGAGCTCTCAAGTCTGCTCTACTAACCTAATTACTAGTTTTATAGCAAATGACACAATCGCATCAGTGAAGACAAGTTTTCCTGGTTTCCTCATTTACAAACAGCTTTAAATAATCAAGTGCAATGTAAAAACCGACAAGGACGTAACCTATTTACCCAAAGTATTGACTGGGGTAATAAAATACAAGTTTGGATTTAGGTCAATGTTGATTCCTGAAATTGTGTCTATTTTTAAAAGTATTGTTTATATTACTTAAGCACAGCGATAGGGAAGTCAACAGTTGCATTTCGTTGAATAAAAATTTATAATAAAGTAGTTTTACTTTAAAAAGACAAACAATTAAATATTTTTGTAATATTGGGACTTGAAACTCAGAAACTGCAATTTTAGAATTTTTTTTTCGTTTAAAAAAAATACTTTTGGTCATTCTAGGGTAAATTAACCCCTAAACCAAAATAGTGTTCAACTCAAAATTTATAAATGTAAAGCCCCACCGAGTAATACCTTATTTTAAAAGTCTTGTTTAATAGAAGAGAATTATTATACAAACTAGAGCTCGCTATTGTATTCAAATTCAAAATGGCTGACTGTAAAATATTCAAAAAGTCCAATTTGTTTCTTAATTTAATCTAAGGAAAATAACAAGTAAGTAAAATTAATAAATTGAAGAATAGCGCAAGAAAATAATTAATTTCTTCAAAGTTGGTGCAGCATTCAACCAAATAATTTTATACATTTAATTACTTAACATTTTTGAAATTATACTTTCAAATTTTAAGATAATTTAACAACCTAATCAAATTTGAATAGATTAACAGTTCAGTTTAAAAAATATTTTATTATTATTATTTAGTTTCTGAAGTAAATTGGATTTTTGAATATTAGGCCGGCCGCCATTTTGTTTTGGGATAAGATAACGCCCTCTACTTTTTGTAGTTGTTTTCTATCAAAGAATATCTTTAAAATGGTGTATTACTCGAAGGGGCTTTAAATTTGAAAAAAAAAAAAAATTTCCCGCCAAAAAATAGGGGAGAGTAGGGATACTTGATCATAGGGGATACATGAGCCACTTGAGTTATTTATTCACTAGGTCAATTTTATGTTGTTAAGTTGGCAACACATGTTTCCTTTTAGTGTTCTCCAGTTATACAGATGACACCAGTTCTCTAGTTGGATCTGCCTTTGATTGATGTGCAGTTTTTGTTTTTCACAAGTAAGAAGTAAATATTTTGGTAAGTACACATTATTTTTTATACCACTTATTTTTGAAAATAATCTTTTCTTATAGGTTCCACTGAAAAGTTTATGATGTGAACTATAAATTGGTACTGTCAAATTTAGAATATAGCTAAACATAACCTATCAACTAATGAAAATGTAAAAATGGTACCAGAGGGGATACTTGAGACACATGAGTTGGGGATACTTGAGACATGTCTCAAGTATCCCTTCAATGGCTAAAACATACATTTTTTGCTGTAACTTCATGAAATAAAGGTGTAGTTGATTTAATTACTTTTAATATTTTATTCCATGAGTGAGTCTATCTTAATTAAATGAATAAGATCATTTTTAAAGCTGTTATTCTTTATTCTATTCCACACCAAAATTTTACTTAAATAAATCCTCTTTTATCAAAACAATCTATTAAATGTTTTAGTACCCTATTGTTAATGTTATTTAATAACATTTTTCTTCCTTCTACAAACAGGTGTCCTCCATTTAATCAGAAAGTATCCTGCCTTGGGTAGACTATGATAATCGGACCCATGTGAAGTGTCATACATCACGCCGCGGCGGCTATGCCAGGAAGGGTTATTAATATATTGAAAATATAATTATTTTATGTTATTTTTACATTTTCAATATATTAATAACCTTTCCTGACCTAACGGCTGCGACGCGTTGTACGAAACGGAGCTGTAAAATAATTTAATCTAATGATTTTCATTTAACATGGGCATCGCCTATCATAGTCTGCCCCCTCCCTTTAACTTGTGTTAATTACTGAGAAAAAGACTAACAACTGTTTGTTTTTTGTTTGTTTCAGAATAAATAATGCCACAGTTTTATAAGAGGAAGGAGGGGGCCAAGCCACGAAAGTATGTCCCTCCAGATGTTATGCAACTAGCTTGCAAAGAAGTAGCTGATGGGATGAACTCCTTGCGAGCTGCGGCCAAGAAATTCGATGTAGACAGATCGACACTGAGCAGATACGTATCTAAATTTAAATCTAATCCTAATGAGGTTGAAGCTTTAAAGCCTAACTTCAAGAAGAAGCAGATTTTTTTTTCTGAAGAAGAGACTCTGTTAAAAGACTATGTCATTACTTCGTCTAAATTGCATTATGGACTAAGCCGAAAAGAGGTGTGCAGTTTGGCTTATGAATTTGCTGCAGCCAACAATAAAGAGATTCCGCCAGCTTGGGACCAAAATCAATCGGCTGGTATCGATTGGTTTAGGGGATTCATGAATAGAAATCCGACTCTGTCATTACGTGAGCCACAAGCTACGAGTTTGTCAAGAGCTACAAGCTTTAACCGTAGTAATGTTGATCTTTTTTTTAATAATCTGTCAGCTGTTCTAGAAAAGGACGAATTTGGGCCCGAGTCCATATGGAATATTGATGAGACGGGAATCTCGACTGTCCACAGACCTACAAAGGTAGTAGCCCAAAAGGGTGTCAAGCAGGTGGGACAAGTAACTTCTGCTGAGAGGGGAACACTGGTCACAGTGTGCTGTTGCATTAATGCAATCGGGAATTCTGTCCCTCCTTTTTTCATTTTCCCTCGAGTGAACATGAAAGATGTATTTTTGAAGGGAGGTCCAATAGGATGTTCTGGAGGAGCTCATCCTAGTGGATGGATGACCAAATCCAACTTTGAGTTGTTTTTGAAACATTTCATCAAGCACACCAATTGCACCAAAGAAAAAAAAGTGCTTTTGATCATGGACAACCATGACAGCCACATTTCAGTTGCCTCGCTGAATGTAGCCAAAGACAATGGTATTGTCCTTCTAACGTTCCCTCCACACACAAGCCACAAATTGCAGCCCCTTGATCGAACTGTGTATGGTCCACTGAAGGCATTTTTTAATTCAGCGGCAAAATCGTGGATGCTATCACACCCTGGTAAACCTATTTCTTTATACGAAATTGCTGAACTCGTTGGGAATGCTTACCCTCTTGCCTTCACAATTAAGAACGTAGTCAAAGGATTTGAGGTGACTGGAATTGTGCCCTTCAACAGGAACATTTTTCCACATGAAGAATTTTTATGTTCATACGTAACAGATAGGCCCCTTGATAACCATAACGCCAACAACAGTGCTCCAGAATCAACTCAAAAAGACCTCTTAGCAGAACAGGATCAAATGGATAATGTATTTGACATGTCAGTGGAAGGGACATCAAACTGTCCTATCACAGTAGTTGGTAATACACCTGGGCACCAAATTACAAATGCTGAAAATGTCTTCACTGAAGTTTCAGAAGCAGGAACCTCAAATGATCCATCCTTTGTTGTAGGCCTACTAAATACACCTGGATCTTCCAAATGCTTAGCCCTACCTAATTCAAACAATGTAATTTCTCCGCAGGAATTAAGGCCTTACCCAAAGGCACTACCTCGCATTGCAAAAAGAGGCAGGCCTAAATTGAAATCTATGATTTTGACTTTAACACCCGAAAAGCAAAGAATGGAAGAAATTTTAAAAGAACGAGAGTTAAAGCAAGCAGCTAAAAATAACAAGGAAACGAAAAGAAAAAGGAAAAATTGTGTAAATAAAAATGTAGTCAAGAAGAGCCTGTTCACAAAAAAATATAGCCTTAATCCTAAAGGAGAAAAAAAACCACATGAAAGTGATTCAGAGTCATGCGACTCAGATGCTTATTCTACTAAAAGTATCAGTTCGACAATGACTTTGAGTGAGGAAATAAGTGAGGATGAAGATATGTTGATGAAAAAACCAAAGGTTAATGATTGGGTCTTGGTTAAATATGCGGGGAAAAGAACTATTAAAAGATTTGTGGGGCAAATCCAAAATGTGACTTGTGATGGCGTTATAGTCAAGTTTGCTAGAAGAGTGGATGGCTCAAAATTTAAATGGCCAATCCAAGAAGATGTGGCAACGGTTGATGAAGACCAAATTGAAATCTTCCTGAGACAACCCAGAATGATAATAAAAAATGATAGAGTAACTGGTTTTACCTTTAAAATTGGATTTGGTGGACTTACTGTTGAATAAAGTACGGAGCGTTTGCCTACTTTTAAATTGCACTCTTTTCATTTTGTAATTTTCATATTTTCATTTTGTAATCTTTTCATATCAAATGTAATTTATATAACTTAGGAAAGTGTATTTTACAATGTATTAAATAAATACTAATTGTTAAAATCAAACAAAATGATATTGTTTCTATTTTACATACCTGTCTCATGTATCCCCGTGGGCTGTCTCATGTATCCCCAGCTTGGGGATACATGAACCAGTTTGTAGTGGTTCACAAAATTATTTTTAAACCAATTAAAGGTTTACAAATCTAATTATGAGATTACTTATTATGAAAGAGCAGATTTCAAACATTCTAGGACAATCAACCACATTTTAAAAGATCATCATAAAAAAATTAGAAAAATCTTAAAGTGAAAAATGGCTCAAGTATCCCTACTCTCCCCTACATATTACTTAGGGGTGGGGTGAATTTATTTTATAATGCTCAAAAATCGTTTTTTAGGTTCGGCTTTCTACCTTTTCTAGTTTAAAAGTTATTTAACCTTGGCGGCACTTTTCTAAATCCTGTGTAGGCTATATGTTGCTATCTCGGAACTTTCCATTGTAGGCGTCACAAGAGTAAACACAAAATTACGATAATTATAGCCTCTCAGAACCCAAGCAAAAAGTATTGGTCGCTTTTCTAAAATGGCGGTTGAATAAGTCATCGATCAAAAACAAAAAAAAGTCATTGTTACAAATTTTAATGAAATGTGAATATTAATAGTACTAATGTATCCTTTACTCGAAATAGAACAATATTTTGTTGTATATAAATATTTTAAATTTAAACATTGTTGTAAATTGATTTGAAGCGTTCATTCATTGGTCCAGTTGTAAATGATATAACTTCAGCTGGCATCCTTAGTGCTCGTTTATACGAATCAATGTAAGTTTCCTCCAAGTTAAGTCCACGCATAATTCTCCTGTAGTTGTGGTGATAAACACGCTTTCTGTATAAGTTTCTGTTCTCTCTAATTAGAGGCATTGTTACTATTAAAAGTACAATGAGAAACAGTTCAATGAACATACAAAACGTTAAGGGGGAAAAATACAAAATCTATCAATAAACTTAAAAACCTCATTTTAAAAGATTGTATAAGTCAAAACGAATAGATAAATACCATACTTTGTCAGATAATCACACTTTTGTTTAGTTTGGTTTAAATTAATTTAACTATATCAATGACAGCTGATATTATTTGATTTGTGTAATTTAAAACGTATGTTTTTTGTTTTGTTTTTTTTTTATATGATTAATTAATTTTTCAACATTAAGCCGCATGTTTTGTACAGATATCAATAAAATTCAGTTAGATGTTTTTAATTACAGATGTTTATAAATTCCTCAATAAAAATTAGCATGAGTTTAACGGTAAAACTTTCTTCTACCTTCCTTCCCTTAAATTCCCTATTCAACGACACCTTAAAAGTCAAAATCGGTTAAAAACTGTAGGAGTTCTTCTCACAAAAACCCATAGTCTATTAAATAAGTACAGTCAATGAAGTGACCTATTTATTCATCATACTGACTGTACTCGTGTAATAAAATACAAATTTATGTACAACTTGTATTTAGGTGAATGTTGAGTCCTGAAATTGTGTTCGTTTAAAAACTAATTTAAAGGTTTTTTTTCAATACTCGAACTATAATGCTCTACATTACAACCAAATTGTTCGTAATTTTCTTCATTGGCCGTTTCGGAGTAACTAATTTAACAAAACCGTGCAAAAAATATTGCACAAACTTTCTTCCAAAGGAAACTATTCGTTGCCAAAAATGTCAATTCGGTAGTTTGAAATAAAAAATCAATCATGGGAGCAAGATTTTGTAGATCGTTTTAAATAATTATACCGTGTCTTTCAAAAGTAAGTTAAAACTGTAACTGGTTTCGTTATTTGTTTTCCAATCCCCGAGAAAAACTTCTTTATTGTATGTTGATGTAATTGGGATTTATTAAAACGTCAGCTGGTGTTTTCATTGCTATTTATTTGTTGCCATAGCAACGAGTTTTTTTCATTGTTGACTAATTTCAAACACAGGAATCTAGTAGGTGGTAGACTTGTAGAAGTTTACAATAACACGCATCGTCGTATTGATTCAGTGTTATTATGAATGTGGACAGAGTTTATCAGCCGGGTTAAAAAAAATGTCTTACTCGCAAAGGTTTGAGGGACAGACTGTACATTAATGTCAAGCCTGGACTTTCATAATGCTGTTAGGGAAAGTTGTAGGCGGGAGGTGAAGGGGTGTCATAACTACTACTGCTGATAAAGACGTTGACTCAGCTTCATTCTGCTGTCAATGTTTGCCGTCTCGTCTTGTCATCTTTGTTTTGTTTACAAACAGTTGGACAAATTTATTTTAATTGATTGTTTTTAACGCTTATACGGTTTTTTATACCAGCTAAGTATAATTAATTAAATAATATTTCAAGTGAATATAATATGTAAGGGCTGCAAGTTGAGTAAATAGTAGTTTCAATGTCGTTTGTAAGGAGGTAGTTAATTTGATAACTCGAAAATTTAAAAACAAACTCAAGTGAGAAGTGTATTGCGACTAAGGATTGCTCAGTTGGTAGCCAAAGGTCCTGGGTTCAATTCCCAGATCTTACCAAATTTGATTAAGATCGAACCACACGGATGGATTGTAGAGTACGACAAACGCTAGACACCATTTTAAAAACCGTTATATCCGAAAAAGCTCGTCCAATTAACTTACCAAATTAATATTATGTACATTATCTGAGAGAGTAAAAGGGATTTACATAATATGAAACTTGCAATTAATTATAATATCATTCAATATAAATAATTATTTAATAAACAAAAATCCATTTCAAATGACAATCATCCTCATTTCAACCTTGAAAAAGTATAAAGTATTTAGGTAGCCTAGTATCTTTCAAGTGTAACAATTTAATAAAATATCAAAATCAGATCAAGGATGTGATAATTTTGGCCATATCTCAGGATTTTTTTCACATAACTTAAAATTGAATAGTGTGAAAAACCTCTCAGTCATCATCGCTTTATAAAAAAAATAATAATAATAAAGACATCTAGCCCTCGAATACTCTAATAGCGTTAAGTTCAGAAAAGAACAAGAGTTTGTCAAGAGAGACTGGATAGGAAAGAGAGTGGAAAAGTGTAAATCCGGCTGTACTTACTGAAGTGAGCCCCTAAGGGTCGTAGAACCTACATGTGCGCTGGCTGATGGTGCTATACAGAAATAAGTGGGTCGTTTTACAATAAATCTACATAATTTATTTTGTTACATATTTCATCTATATAATAATTATAGTTTTGTACAGTCTGATATTTTTGTTTCTCTGATATTTCTAAACTTTAAAATGGGTACCAATGAAATGAAAGTACCATTTCCTGGATCTATTTAGTGTCTTAATGTCTTTGAGCTAGGGTATGGTCCTCCAAGTTGAGCATAGGGCTTTTTAAAAAGTTCTTGTTTCTAAACCTAAAAGTAAGCCACAGATATTGAACATTAATAAAGATAACATAAACTAGTTGTGGTCTATAAAACAAGAATTAAACATTATTTTTTAAATTCCAAAAAAAAAAAAATGGTAAGAAGTTGATGAACGGTGGGTGGATTCATTTTTAGCTAATTTTTGATGTTCAGAAATACATATATAGAAAAAAAATCAATAATGATCTGTTTTGACTATTTTGATAAAACTTTATTATTGAGACCCTGATCATATATTTGGAATTTACTTCATTTTAATTTTTACTGGAAAAAATAGACATCAGTATTTCTTGATTTTCACAGAAACGGTTTCCAAGATTGTATTGTCACTGTGTTTGGACCAGTCATATTAAATAGCGTAAAACAAATTTGAGAAATTTGTTTGGGAGAGAAGGGTTTCAGCTGTATAAGAAGATAATTTTATTTTTGCTACTTCGAATGCAACACCATCCCTTTGCCTAATAAGCCAATAAATATGGAAAGTAGTACGGGGGGGAGGGGGTACAAAATATTGTATAATTTAAACTCAAAACACATTCCTCAATACTCCAGTACAAATCAAAGAAACAAAATGTATAATGGATGAGAAGGATTCAGGTCAAAATAATATTTATGTGAATTTTAAACATTAAGCGCTCCTTTAATAGTTCTAAGTTGGTTATATTTTTCTTTCCAATTATATATTAACAAAAGTGTTTTGATGAAGTAATAATTGATTTTACGATTCGCAGTGTTTTAATTTTGTAGGCACAAATTTAGAATATTTAATATCTCAAGAACGAGTAATTGAATTGACTAAACGTTTTAAAATTTATTGCCGAGTGGGTGGTGTACTATCTTACTATAAATTACTCTTACTATCTTTTGGAATAAGTAGTTTAAGAATTGGTAATAAAATTATAAAAAGTATTTGTCACAAATTTTCTGAAGAATAGGTCGTCCGAATGTTCAAAATTGTAGCTAGTAGAGCCATAGAGATAGCGAGGATTGTACGATTCGGTTGAGAAATAATGGAATATAATTCAGTCTATGAAAATTTTGTTATCTATACATTTCTCTCTCCAACTTTGTAACTATTACCAGGTTGGAACAAAAAGGTGAGAATTCAAGTAGTAGTGGGAAATAAATGTGCAGACAATCTTACGAGAATAGGAGCCAGCATCCCTTCATAGAACCAGAATCATTTTGTGGCTTTAGGGATGCTTATTTCAAAAAGGTATTAAGGAATTAAGGAAAGAGGAAGTCAAGAGAGCAGGCCTGTGGAAAAAAATACAAGGGCTAAGGACATCCTAGGAACAGGAGAAAGTCAAGAACATCCAGTAGGATGTGTAAAAATATGTTAAAAACATTGACTGGGTATCTGGGACATTGTAAACTCAGGGGAATACCTTAGAAGCATCAGAGTAAAGAATGATGGGACTTGCAGTTCTGCCAAGATGGGAACTCCCACCATCTATTAGTTGAATTTGGGGTAGTTAGTAGACGTCTTATTTGATAACAGATTGATATAGCGGGGATAGCCACTCTTCAAAAATGGGTGCTGCAGGGGCTTCTATAGATGGCAATACACCAGTTGAATAGAAATGGGGAAGGGGGGAGGTTTTAATAGATCTCTCAATATAGTATTATAATTAATTCACCCCTACATCACAACAGTAACATCCTTGTCGTCATTATCTGAGAAATCTGTTCACCATGGTGTGGATCCTCTGATTTAGTGTTCAAGCATTAATGCCATAGATTCTTGTATTCATAACCTTATGAACAGCAAACAAATTTTTTGAAATTTATATTGTTAATTAATTTTTAGTGCAAGTCAAGTGGTTTTATATGAATTAGGTATGATTTTAGTTTTAAATGATCAATTAGAATTCCTCACTCATTCAACCTTTGCTAAGCCCTTTCACACCCCTTCCTAACCTCCTACGAAGTTTATTGTATGTAAAGTAATGTTATTTTCCTGATATGTATAAATGGTATAGTTTCTAATATTTTTCCTTAGTTCACGTTAATCTCCATTGCAAATACCATAACTGGTGAAACCATGACTCAATAAATTTTACCAAATATTGTGTTTGTGTTTCAATTGATTGTGCTTTTAATTAGCTTCTTAATATTTATCTACTTATTATTTTTTGTTACGCTGGGCTAACTAAAGACACAGTTTGCTCTTCTTTTGCCGGCATGTTCTGCATATAAATGCTGCAATTACTGAAGCAAGAGAAGCAAATTAAACTTTTTACCCTGGCTATGTATATAATTAACATATGACATATTTCTTGCTATCTTTTTTGAATTTGTGCTTTAATTTTGTAAAATTGTAGTTACAGGTAAAATTTAAAGATAATAAATTATCAAATTCATGTTTGCTCAAAATGGTCGACTGCTTCGTAATTTATAATATAAAATTTAATTTTTAGTACTTTTTATTTCCTCACATATACATAGTCAAAAATCGATAGCAAAGTCAAAATCCATTCAATGAGCATGTTTCATGCAATTGATTATTTTATTTCCGTCATATAGTTCTGTTTAAGATTAGTTAATAACATATGAATTACCTGAATTTAACGTTCATCTGTTGAATTATCTGTCCTCTTTTAATTAAACTGTGTTTTGTCGTTGTTTTACAAAGTAAAGGGTAAGTATGGTAATTGCAAAAAAAATTAACCTCCATTTTGTGAATGATTTTAATGTTTTGTTGTCAGAAAACTTATTTTTGACTTGCCATCCATCCGTGCTATCGTCTGTTTGTAGAGCATGATAGCAGCCACAAAAATTAAATTAGAACATGAAATTTTAGTGTGTTATTCAACTTATAACTCATTAAATTAAATACGAAATTTTGATATATTTAATTTTTATGTAATGGTACCAATTCCACTTCTATGATGACAAATAGTAAAGTTATTGTAAAAATTGTAATTTTAAACCTTTACCTCCCAAGAAAATGTGCAGTTACAAGATCCGGCAGAGCCAAGTCACTGATATCAGCTTAGCGAGTAGAGGCTTTTTCACACATATGTACAACATTCATACCCTCCATGGCTGAGACACTAACAGGAGTGGAGTGAATGGAGACTTTAAAACATATCCTATCAATGAGGTCCACTAGAGCCTCACTGACATTAAGATAATAAAGATATACACAATTACGAGATTCAGAAAACCTATGTAGCAACTGTTTTAAATTAACTCACTCTACTGGATAAGACTAATTTATAAAACACAATTGTTTTTCTCCTCTAAATTTGCTAGCTGCTCGATTTTAATGGTTTTTTTTTTAAATTGAAACTGTCTTTTATATCATCTCTCAAAAGATTAAAAAACAAAATATATTAATGCTTCTGATCTTTCATAATAACTTAGATACAATTTCAATTACCATAACAAACCAATATATACACGCTTATAATAGTTGAGATAGTGTAATTTATGGTAACAAAAAGTGTCAGGTTGAAACATAATAATATAGCCAGTTGTTACAGTAAAAAGTATCAGGCTTAAACATATAGCCAGTTGTTAGAGTAAAAAGTGTCAGGCTGAAATATATAGCCAGTTGTTACAGTTAAAAGTGTCAGGCTGAAACATATAGCCAGTTGTTACAGTAAAAGGTGGCAGAGCTGAAACATATAGCCAGTTGTTACAGTAAAAGGTGTCAGGCTGAAACATATAGCCCTTTGGTACAGTAAAGGGTGGTAGAGCTGGAACATATAGCCATTTGTTGAAGTACAAGGTGTCAGAGCTGAAACATATAGCCAGTTGTTACAGTAAAAAGCGTTTTTTACAGTAAAAAGTATCAGGCTGAAACATATAGCCATTTGTTACAGTAATAGGTGGCGGAGCTGAAACATATAGCCAGTTGTTACAGTAATAGGTGGCAGAGCTGAAACATATAGCCATTTGTTACAGTAAAAGGTGGCGGAGCTGAAACATATAGCCAGTTGTTACAGTAAAAGGTGACAGAGCTGAAACATATAGCCAGTTGTTACAGTAAAAAGTGTCAGGCTGAAATATATAGCCAGTTGTTACAGTTAAAAGTGTCAGGCTGAAACATATAGCCAGTTGTTACAGTAAAGTGTCAGGCTGAAACATAGCCATTTGTTACAGTAAAGTGTCAGACTGAAACATATAGCCAGTTGTTACAGTAAAGTGTCAGACTGAAACATATAGCCAGTTGTTACAGTAAAGTGTCAGGCTGAAACATATAGCCAGTTGTTACAGTAAAGTGTCAGGCTGAAACATATAGCCATTTGTTACAGTAAAAGGTGGCAGAGCTGAAACATATAGCCATTTGTTACAGTAAAAGGTGGCAGAGCTGAAACATATAGCCATTTGTTACAGTAAAAAGTGAGGCTGAAACATATAGCCATTTGTTACAGTAATAGGTGGCGGAGCTGAAACATATAGCCATTTGTTACAGTAAAAAATGTAAGGCTGAAACATATAGCCAGTTGTTGCAGTAAAAGGTGGCAGAGCTGAAACATATAGCCAGTTGTTACAGTAAAAAGTGTCAGACTGAAACATATAGCCAGTTGTTACAGTAAAGTGTCAGGCTGAAACATATAGCCATTTGTTACAGTAAAGTGTCAGACTGAAACATATAGCCAGTTGTTACAGTAAAGTGTCAGACTGAAACATATAGCCAGTTGTTACAGTAAAGTGTCAGACTGAAACATATAGCCAGTTGTTACAGTAAAGTGTCAGACTGAAACATATAGCCAGTTGTTACAGTAAAGTGTCAGACTGAAACATATAGCCAGTTGTTACAGTAAAGTGTCAGGCTGAAACATATAGCCATTTGTTACAGTAAAAGGTGGCAGAGCTGAAACATATAGCCAGTTATTACATTAAAAGGTGGCAGAGCTGAAACATATAGCCAGTTGTTACAGTAAAAGGTGGCAGACATTTTATTCTTGTAATAAAATTTAAGCAAGTGTCACTTCCTTCACCTCAAAAATGTATGTAAACCAGATTTAAGAGTTTATAAACATCACTTACCAAAATTAGTCCTGGATACTAATTGGTCATCAGACTCTAGTCAGACAGGTTTACCTCCTTTCCTTGAGCATGAAAAACATATGATATATTTCTTGTAACTCTTAAAATGTTTGGCAACCAAATTGATGAGTTTTAAGCGGTCAAACAACATGCTGTCAAACTTAAGCCCACATTAGTTTGTAATCAAAACCCTATCCTATTCTCCAATTCAGTACATCTGCCTTGTTCTTTTGACTGCATGAAACATGTTCATATACTTTTTTATAATATGAAGAATGTTTTCCAACCAGATTTCTGTGTTAAAAGATAAAACAACATACCCACAAAATCTGAGTCTTGCACTAATCAGTCTTTGGACCCTAGCCAGTGCTTCAGTTCTGCTTCCATCTTGTGACTGTATAAAAATGTCTGCTAATCAGATTTTCATATTCTTGATCCGTAATAACTTAACAAAATATCTGAACTTGACGCTAATTTGTCAGATTACCCTACTCTATTTTCTGATTCAGCACATCTGCTTCCATTCCTGGACAGGTGTCTGTTGAACGAAGTTACAGTACTCCAACAACGTGCATAGCCTGCCCGATACTGATTTGTCCCACAACCTACTTAAACTTGACATGTTAGTTTAATCACCTTAAAAGTGATTAAATATTTATCGCTACAGGAAATGTCTGCCAACCTTTAATCTAGCGACAGGCAGTGATTTTGCTGGATATTTCTTTTGTCAAAAAATTAAATTATCTCTATAACAACTGATGATGTCGATCAGCTGTAATGTTGATGTCAAATTTTTGCAGATTTATCCATTTTGAGTTCATAAAAATTGTTTTGGAATTATGTTTATTTATCATCCGTCATATGTAGTACAGTGCTCTACAAATGCATGGGGCGATCAAATTTGGTGTATGCTTAATTTTGTAATATCTCTATAGACATTATTTTCACTTTATTGATGACCCAAAAACTGGCAGTGGCTGCCATAAAAATATATATAAAAATCTCAAAATCGATTATAATGATTTTGCTAAAATGACCCAAACAAAATGATTATGAAATGTAGCCAAAAATGCCTATTCATGAGTTACAAATAAAAATACAAGAAAATTTGTCCGTAGGTTTAAACACTTTTCTCAAAATTGACTCCAAATATTTCATTCAAATTTTCATGAAATTTGAAGAATAATGGCTCAAAGCCATGTGTAAAAACATATGTAATATATATATATATATATATATATATATATATATTAAGGTTGAGGAATTATTAGCCAAACACTAAAAGCAACTTTTCCCTCCCCGTCATTAAAAGCTTGTTTTTAATTAAAAACAACTTATGCTGTGGAAATTGTTGGGACAAGCAAAGCAGGTTTAAATTTTTTTTCTAAAACAGGTATATAGTTAATTTTTACTTTTTTATTAACAACTACTAAAATGGCAGTTTTTATTTTGTTTTGGAGATGGATGAGTGGGAAAGTTTGTGGATTATTTCTGCATAGTTTATTTGCTCAAGTATGTCTAATACAAGATAAATGGATATGGAAACCCCACCTTCTTTTTGAAAAATTATAAACTGATTTTTTCTTTTTTACTAGTGGCTCTGTTCCCCTGGTGGCTTCAGAATGGAGTTCTTTCCAACCTGGTACTTTGATGATTTGAAACTTGATTAGGCCTTCTCCATTTTCATATCTTAAAAAAAAACTTTGGTTTTAAAAATTCAATATTATAGTTGGATAAATTTTGAAAAGACTAGTACTAAACGGAATGTAGAATTTAAAATAAACCCCACTATATAGATTTCATTAAAACGTCACACATTTTTGCTTATCTTTTTTTATATATAGAGTAAATAAAGACTTCCTAACTGTAAATCTTAAGCCAAATATAGATCTTAAAAACAGTGATCAAAGTTCATTTTTCTTCTTTTCCAATTATTTCTGAACTATAATTTTCTTTTACTTTCGATTTAGCACCTTAGTCTGGGACATTAATCTTCACATTTCACCCCTGAACAAAATCTGTAGTGCCAATTTTGTGAAATAAGATCTTATAACAGCTACATGGAGTTATTTTTTTATTTTATTTTATTTTTATTATTCTTTTTTTTTTTTGTTACTAAATGTTGGGGAGGTGGAAATCCAAACCTTTTGTTCGAGTCCTTTATGGCTATATTTTTACAAAATGTATGAAAACTGTTATTTTGTGTTTTTTTTCTTATGACATTTACCTCCAAAATTTTTGAATTAAAATATTCTCAAGTAGCAACATTGTTACCCTCTTTTGTGCTATGAACACAATAAACAACAAACGGACGTCAGATCAAAAAAAAAAAAAAAAAAAAAATATGCTCAGGAAAACTAAAAACAGATACTTTCGCAGAAACTCAGAATCAATTTTATAAATCACATAATTTTCTCTATACTACGCATATGTGAAAATAAAAAAAAACACTTGAACCAGCTTCAATATGAACATCGCTTCAAACAAGACTTCCCCAACCAACTAAAAAGTGTGTACACCTTGCTACCATCCCATCATTAATGTGTAGGTGACCCCCAACAGATAAAATCAAATTAAAATTTTTAATTTATTTTACCCAAGCCACTTGATAAAGAAATTCTGTTTAGTAAATACAGTATAACAAAGTAAATTACCTTTGTCCTTGTGACTTTATAAATTAAAAGACATTGTAATCCAATCTTCAGTTATTCTTTTACTCACTGGAGGTTTTTAAATAATTTTAAACATTAAAATACACAAACATTTACAATACGTACGTACAACACTATACAATTTTCGGAGCAACAATAGTTTAGTTGTCAACATTAAAAAATCGATTGAGGAATGGTTCCACAAGTCGCACTAGGTTAGTTTATCCTGAGTACATCATCATACCCAAATGCTGAAAATTTTATTCACTAAACGTAACATTATTGTAATAGACTAGCATTAAAAAAATAGTGCAAAATAAACAAAAAATACCTACCGAAAGGAAATCTGGTGCTTATAAAATATACTGCAGTGACTGTGATTACATAGAGCAGACCTCTTACAGAACGGTTTAAAGAACATTGCCTCAGAAGAACTTAAAGAAAACAAGAATTCCCCAAACCGCAAAACACAGGAAACAAAACTATTATTATAATATAGTATGTTTATTATATTACCCTCATGTACATTTTGATGATATAGTAATCATCCTCAGAGGTTTACAACTAAACTGATAAAAAATTTAAATAAACCTAAAACTAACTATCGCAAGAACTTAGGAAAATGAAATCTAATTCTTCACAGCACCCAATAGGTAATGAAAACAAATACTCAGATTTTGACACCTCTGCATAGTTATAAAAAGGAAGATTTATGAATGCTGTTAAGAAGTTTGAATTATACAAAGTATTTAAATAAATATAATCCAGGAAACTTGTTAAATAATCAGTTGTCATTATAGACAAATGACTTTTATGATAAGGCTATTGAAAAATTCACAAAGATAAGACAGGTAATGGATCAAGGGGTATAATGTTAACTTCAGTTCAACCAGTAACTCGTGAGATCCAGCATAGTACGCACCAACTGATTTTTATATACATTTAATTGTGAAAATTGTATGTATTGTGTTGTGTTTCCCGTCTTTTAAATTTTGGTGTATTTTAATGTTTAAAACTAAGCAACAACCTGCAGCGAATGAAAAAATAACTGATGATGGGATTACCGTCCTGAAACACATTTCAACTTATAAAGCCACAAGGATGATAAGAATATACTGTGAATTTCTACCAAATATAGATTGTTGTTTTTAATACCTATATTCCTGCTCAGATACCAGTTTGTTATTGTACACAATATTTAATGAATATTTTCTTTGTTTTGCAGTGTTTTCCAATCGGAGAATTGACAAAGTATAGGAAAGACAAGGTAAGAAATAAAAAACACTAATTCTTTGTCCATAGTGTATATACTGTATCTATATAAAGCAATGCCACTCGAGCGTCTACATCGCATAACACTGAATAAGACAAATCTTCTGAATTAGAAGGTTTAATAATTATTTCTTTCTGTTGGATAGAATAGACAATTTTTTTCCTTTTTTTTATATCTTTTTACTTTTTTTGTAATTACAAAGCCACTAATTTATACTAGTATTAGGAAAAGTGAAATTTACACAAAATATGCAACAATTATACAATCATACGCACTACTATGATTTTGGTCCACCAAATAGCTTTTCAGGCACCATCTCTCACTCGCCGGGGTCACTCCTCCATTCAGGTAAAACATAACACACAATTTCTTTTTTTCTGTATCGAATATCACATAAGTTTTGTAAAATATAGCGCTTTAAATCGAAAACGTTTTACATAGAGATCTAAACATTTTTCGTTGCTGTATATGTCTGTTGCTACGATTTAACATCAAGCTTTTTATATTACGATGTTTACAAATTTAATTTGAAAAGGTCAACTTTCATTTACACTTTTAATTTTTTTTTCCTTATAAAAGATCACATACATACATTACTTATTTTATGTCAATAAAAAAAAGGAAAACAAAATCAGTTTTCGTGCAAAATCTAGAATTATTTACAAATACGTCAGACTAGAATGGACTAACCAAAAACAAAACAATTTTTCTTCTTTTTTTTTTTTTTTAAATAATCCTGTCTGATTAGCAGAAGAATGTATACAAAACTAAATTAGATACAAAAATGTTTATAAGTACAGGTTTCATAGAAAGCTGACACCCTTTCACTAAACTGTGAAAACCAACGTTATTTTATACAAAAATATACTGTTACCAGACAGATAGCTGTACTTTGAATATATACAATAAGAACTAAAAAATATTTTCAATTTTGAATTTCTTTTTACAAACTTAAAATACTTGAAGGCTATATTACACAAAATAACTATTAGAATAACGGCTTGTTATTATCTAGTAACATAATATTGAACACAAATTAGTTAACAAAATTTTTTTTTTCTTTTCCAGTTAGGCCTTTTTCCGAAAACTCCATCGAACAGAACATAACTAGTAGTATAGTACACAACAACTAATATATATATACAGTATTCTAGAAAACATTGAAACGCAAACACCAGTCACTTAAAAGTTGGTTTTTTTTCCAAACTGGTTGAGTTTTAGTGAGATCATTTCTTTAGCCAATTCGTGGCTACAGTTTATCGAACTGGAACAGTTATATAAATATTCCACTATCCGTATTTTTAAAATTTGTCACCATTTTTACACAGCCGTATTGATTATATTTCTTACGATAAAACAGCACAATGAAAGGTCATAGAACATGCTTTGTAAAAAGAACACTACAATGTATTAGAAACATATTTAAATCAAATTAACCTACAAAAACCTTTTTTTTTTAATTTCTTTTTATAGTTTAAACTATAATAGACTGTGCAACCTAATAAATAAAAGTAATTTTATTTTTAATAAACTGATAAAATATTTTTTTAATTTGTTTAGTTTGTCAACTATATTTTATTTCATTGTAAAAATAAACTTAGCTCAACACAAAAGATACAAACTAAAATTTTCTTCTTTAAAATGATATTTAATTTTGATTTATCAAATTGGATGTATACTTTTAAAACAAACTTAATTTATCTTATATTTTGAATCTCTTAGGTATTACGAAGTTATTTTTGTAAATAAGAACTTCTGTGATTCTTCTTTAAAATGAAGGAGGGAACACAATTTACTGTACTAGTTATATATTTCTCATGAAACGCAAGCAAAAGACCACTTAACTCACTTATGTGATACTTTTTAAAAAACAGTTTTCTATGTTAAAACAATCAATGAAACAATAGATAATTGACTAAACTTAAACAAAAATAAAACAAGAATTTTTCCCTAACTAAAATTATAACTTGTAAATGAATTTGACATCCACTTAACTATTATAAATATACAAAATTTTTAATAATAATTTTAAAAAGAAAGTAACATGTTCTATGACCAATCATGTTGTAAGCCTTCTCTAGCCGGGATTAATACAGTAGCAATGTGAACAGGTGGCGTCGACTGCCATGTCTGTAAAGATGCTAGTTATCCCAGCCATTTTCTTTAATCATGTGTGCCAATTCGATGATGTATTTCCCCTCTTTGTACTTTTGGCTGGACTCAAATGCGTGTTCCTATAAAAAATAAAAATATGGTTAGAATTGGTGAATAATGTGTTAAACACCAAATGTTATACCAGTAATGGCAGTTTGGAGATGGGTGGTATGACTAAAAATAAAAGGCATTTCCTTCAATAAAAAAAAGTCTTGTCATTCTGGTTTTCCAAATATTTTGTGTGATGAACTAAAATGACTTCCCTCCTAACAGGACTTCAATAGATTAATTTACTACTCAAGTAACATAAATTTCATGGAAATAATCTCGATTTAATTTTTTTATTTGATTTTTCCTTTTTCAAATATACATTGTTATATTATAATAGATCGACGTCAAGTTTTTTTTTATATATCAATTTTGAGGTTTCCGAGTCTAATAAAGTGGTTTTTGAAATGATGTCTGTTTGTTAAATGTGCTGTGCTCTACAGCTCAAAACGAATGTAGCGATCAAATTTCGTAAGTGGGCATATTTTCGTCATATCTTATGAGACTTTATCATTTTTAACCATTTAAAATTTGCGGGTGACTCATATAAGAAAATAACACAAAATTATGATTTTTTTTCAAAAAACCAAAAATTGGACCATGGGGCTGTTACAAAATATTTAATTTCTTAAAATTGGATGAGTGTTCAGAGTTGAAGAAAATTTTCATAATGTAGAAAAAATTGCAAAGGAAATATGAACAGTAATGTACCTAATTATATAGTTAGGGAAAAAATCAAATGGAATTAGAAAAGTTCAAATTGACGAAAGTCAAGCGAATCAACATCAACAAACCTTAAGGGCGCCACTACCTGAACCAATAGATATTGATTTAAAAACATTGATAAAATAAAAGAAATGACAATATTATTGTGTAAAAGAGATGATTGTAGGCCGATGTACAAATAGGTATTACAAATAGGCATTCGTAAAGAATGAATTGGGTTATGTTTGTGATTATTTATAAGAGATTTGAAGCCAGTTAGTTTAAAACACTTGCTTTATTACAAGAAGAATTTCCAAATGAATACCACATTGATTTAATTTATTTAGTGTTGTGACAATAGTTGACAATCATTAAATGTTAAAAGATACATTTTATTTATTTTAAAAAGTTTTGTCCAAGTTAAATGGTGGGCCTTTACTTGGTTGTTTGTAAAAGTTTCTCGCAATAAATCATTTATAGACTATATACTATGTAAGTTCAATTTGAAGTGTACATTTCGACAACTATACTCTGGGCAATACTTATTGATGTAAATACTAAGCCTTATAAATCAAATTATACTTTACTCTATTCCATAATGCCTTTATTCATTTACCCTTCTTTGAATAACACAAAAGTGGATTCATACCTTAAACGATTGTGGTAATGTCCTCATAAATAACCCACAATTTTGTTTAACTTTTTAGAATGAAAATAAAAGTTTCAGTGAAAGTATAAATTTTTTAACTGTGATAAAAAACTAAAAAAACACTTACATATTTCCAACCGAGAGTAGTTTTGCAACACTCACAGTAGATATCTGCGACTGCGTGAAGTCCAGTTAGTAAAACTCTTTCTTCAGCAGGTCCACATCCAACATTCACTCTGCACAAATGAAAAACGATTTTCAGAGTAATAAATAAGACCCAACTTCTATATTATAATACAAATTATGGATATTTGTAATCAATAATTAATTAAACACTCTATGTTTTTTAATTGTTATTTAGAGATAAAAAAGTTTCGATCATCATCTTTGGAAAAAACAGAAGAAAAGAACATAAATTAAAGACTTGAATTCATTAGAATCCAGGGTTTTTGAAATCTGCCTGACTGTCCATACTCCCACACATTACATTAAGGATGTAATTTCTGACTGAGAGACCATTAGATACATTCCCTTAGGCAGCTCATATTCCTGCTCAGGTCTGCATCCTTGAATTCCAGCAATTATTCTACCCTTTGTTTTAGAACTCTCTGTGAACCATTCCAGCTCACCCATGATTAAAATTTTCTTTTCTTTTAAGTAAAGAATTTATTCAATGGTGATTTAGAATACATAGAAGGCCCTTAAATCTTTAGACTTGCTCATCCAAGACTGTCATTGGTTTCATAATGATCCTAGGCAGAATCTGAGAGGAATTCTAATAAGATCATATATATATTTATATATATATATATATATGTTTTTTTTTTACAACAACTATTTTGGATCACAGTGAAGAAAAACTAGCTGTGACCTTGAAACCCCAAGCAAGAAAAACCTAAACTTCTCAAAATTTATTTAAACATCTGTCTTTCTATCCAACAAGTATGGTGATACTAGGAACCTCAATAATTATTGGTCCATGTAATAATTATTGACTTCAATGTCAAAAATGTTTGAATAAATTGTAAATAATCAAATTAAGTCATATTTGGTGTCAGCTATAAATAGCTAGGGTGAAGCAAATAGCAGAATGTATGGACCAATCACAGTGTGTTGTGGGTATCTTCTGTGACCTGACAAAGGCATTTGATTGTGTGATGCATAATATTTTGTTAGAAAAACTTGGGTTTTATAATTTTTTAAATAATGTACGTAAAATCATATTTGTATGAAAGAAAATAAAGAACTATTGTGCATAGTAATAAAATTTAATACACTTTGGCTTGTGGAGGGAAGTAAAATTTAGAGTGTCTCATTGGAGGGAGGTAAAATGAGGAGTGCCTCAAGGAACAATTTTAGGGCCACTTTTATTTATAATTTAAATGACCGATTTAATACTTAGTACCAGTTCTAGTATTATCATATGTGCAGAAGATACCACTGCAGTAGTTAAAACAAATAAATTTAGAAAATTAAAAAATATGAACAAAAATATATTTGAACTTTCTTATTGTTTCACTGTAAATGGTTTATAATGCACAAGTTATGAAATTTCAGACTGTCCAGAGTAGGCATCATCAGAACTCCGATGTGATGATACTGATATCAGCTCTGTATAAATGACTAATTTCATAGGTCTTCATGTGGATAGCCACTTAAACTGAAAATCGTATTTACTCACTTCATCTAGAAGAGATATAATAGATTTTAAAACAAAATTGATAATTTACTATGGACGCTATTACTCAGTTATGCAATATGGCATTTAATTATGGGGTAATGCACCAAGGATAGATTGCATTTTTTAAGATACAGAAGAGGTATATCCGCTGCATGACATTCTTGTACACCATTATTTAAAAAATAGAACTATTAACTCTTCCATCTTTGTATATTTTGCAATATCTTGTTTTTGTAAAAGGAAATTATAAGAAGTTATATAATGATCAACATGTTCACTCATATTATACAAGGAACAAAAATAAATTTCAGTTGCCTAAACATCATTTAAGTATTGTTGAAAAAAAAACTCTATGGGGGGGGGGGACTGTTTAATAAGCTTCCTGAAAATGTAAAAAAATTAGATCCTGAAAATGCATCAGATCTTTTAGGAGTTCGAAAACATATTACAGTGTGGAAGAATATCTCAAGCTTCTAATATTATGTATATTATTATAAAGTGTTGTACTGTATTTAAAAATTATTATTATTTTTGTATTTTTGGTACTGTTGTGTATGCTGTGTGAAAATGTTTTCTTTTGACGATGTCACTTGTTTTCTAGCTTGGCTAGGTTGTAAAATGTTTATGTGACAATAAGAGTTAAATAAATAAAACAAACATAAATTAAAATTTACCTTCAACACTAAACAATGTTATTATTCAAATTCAACATCTTTTATTTCCTATAAAAATTTCATTTTACTTTATAAAATCCATCTGAGGTAATAACTATCCAGAATAAACATCAAAGAAATTCTCATATATTTAACTTTATTATTTTTTTTACGTTTCTCTCAAGAAATTTTTCTGCAGAACCAATTATTTTTGCAACACTCGTTACCTAGTTTACATTTGACATGTTCTTTAAGAAAGTAGGTGTATTCATTAATACTAAAACAACCACTTTAAAACTAAGTGGTTCAAAGGAGAATGCTCTGAAGTTTCTTTGATAAATTAATCCATCAAATAGAAGAGATATTTTAAAACATTATTTTGCAGTTATACTTGGTTCACTGCGGCGGAATCAGGTTTTGTGTATACACGCAAGGAATACACAATTTGCATTATTTAATGTGTGAAGTTCAGTATAGTGTATTATAGAATCGTGTTTGATTTTTAATTTTGTAGATAAATTGACAAAAAATTTTCTAAAAAAGTACTTGATAGTTTAGTGTACCTGTCAAATTTATCTTTACAAATTACAACAGCTAGGGCAGAGAAAAGAAAATGATATAATAAACCACATACTAATTTTGTTATTTACATAATTATGTTGTTGCTGAAAATTTTATGAAACTGTGTGTAAAATATGCTAGAATATCTGAATATCTTACTCTTCAGTAAGAATAAAAAAGTAATAATTTTTAAACTGCTTTACCGATTTCAAAGATGTTTTCAGAGTCAATTAGTAATCAAATCATGTAAATTTTGTTACTGAAAATACATGTGTTCTCACTGAAAATAAATAAGAAAATCTGGATTTTTTAACTTTTCAGCAGCAAAAAACGGTTATAACTCTGAAACTATTGCACCGATTTCAAAATTCCAGTTCCAATTAGCATTCAAATTATATACCATATTGTCAGTTAAAAAATATATACATATATATTTGGTAGAGTGGTTAAACCTACATAGGAAAGAAAGCGTATGAAAATCAAAAGAGTAGTTCTTGAGTTACAGACAGATATACATTGTGGTTTATATATAATATGTAATGATATCAAAGTTAACGCTAGCTTATGATGTTATGGATTAGGGCTAGTATTACATAACTATAGAGTACTGTAATATGATGTCTTCATACATTTCTAACATAAAAAGTCTAGCTTTAAGAAATCATTATTGAAAATAACTTTTAATTATTAAGCACCTCATTTTATACAACCTAAAATTAGCACCTAAAGATTTCTAGATGTTTCAACAATAGAAAGTGAAACAAAATTATTTAATAATTTAACCTAAAAATTTACCAAATATCTGTAATAATATCTCTATACTCTCTTTTACGAAATCAAGTTTTTAAAAAATGGCATCCAAGGTTCATTTTTGTTTCCTACCAGTTATTCCAGAACCATATTTTTTTTTTTTTTTTTTTTTTTACTTGTGATTTGGCACACTGATTTAGGATATTAATTTTCACATTTCAAGAAGATTTGAAGAAAATCTGTAGAAATGATTTTGATAAATTGGTATTAAAAGCTACAAGGATAATTTTTTTCCAATTCAGATTATTCCCAAAGCAGTATTTTAAGGGGAAATATTTTTAGTTTGGTTTCTTAAAGCCTACATTGAGCAAAATTTCATCAAAATCAATTCATTATCAGCCAATTTTCAAGTTTTGATTTTATGACATCTACTCCCAAGTTTGGAAGTATGGAAAAATGAAAAAAAATTATCTCTAGATATGGGGGAAATATGCCTCCATAACTATATTCGATCACAATCGGTCCACTCATTCAAGCTACAGAGAACTTCACAAATAACGACATCATTACAAAACCACATTTTTGTGGGCTCAGGTAACCTCAAAACGGATATTGCTGTGAAATACTCATCATACATTTTCCCCCCATCATATAACTTTCTCTGCATTACGAATATGTGAGAACATCCAACAATGTGGTGTTTCTATGAAAATAAGCAATAACTAAAATAACATGGGATGATCATCTTCATAATCCCAGGCCATGTCAGTAAGACACTTCAAAATAACGTTGCTAGTTCTCACAAAATGGATCATAAACTTACATTTTGTAAGATCCCAAGAGGTTCAAAGCTGGGGAAAACATCACTGCCTGGTGGGACAGTAATGGTGAAAACAGAAAACATGTTTAATACAGCTTCTTACACTATAAGCAATGGAAAAACAAATGTATACATTGTTTTTCTCATCATCATTATTTATTAGTTTTTTTCTGACTAGTAATATTTGTATAAGATAAGTCAGTATAAATATATATATACATAGTACCATTTACATACAAATACATAGAAAGTTATGTTATAAAAAAAATCAACATCTCGCTTTTCACAAAACTATCTGTTTTGAGATACGAGCACGTTTTTTGGTGTCTGTTATCAGTGCCTTATTTTCTATCCTAAACAATTGGAACAATTTTTATGAAATATGGTATAAGGGTACGTACATTTTGGTGATATCTTGAGGTAGGGATAGTTGCCATAAGACCAAAGCTCAAAATTCTGATTGTCTAAAAATCGGCACAAGAGATAGTGAGGGAACTATAAAACTGTACACCGAACACTCCCGGAGTGTCGTCCAGGACACTCCAAAATAATATCTATGGTTACGAGAGATTCTACAGTAGAGATTATCTCTGACCAAATAAATAGAGGTGCAGTATTCCTTCTAAAAACCATTCATAATGGTTAATACCTGAACGCAAGGAATAACTAGAGGGGAAAGAAGCCTTACGTGGACTGAACAATTAGTTGTGGTAATAACCCATGCATGAACTGGAATAGTTCGCAAATGGCGCTAAAAGAAAGAGTGGAACAGGGGCTGAAATCCGAGAAGAGAGACCTGAGCAGGAACATGTTCTGGCAACCATGCAATGTGGGATGTAATCCAATCATGTTTCAGTCAAAAATGTTACAGCCTTACTGGAATCTGTTCAAGGAAACTTGAGACTTATATAACAAATTTAGGTTAAAATTAGTACTGGATAACAAAGCGTCCACAGCAAAACTCATAGAATCTGACCCATTCTGTGACATCTCCAAAAGATGGAGGTGTACCTCAAGTCTAAAATTGAACAAATTCTTATTTTGTATCCGTTTAAGTATATGACCTTAGACAGAGGCAATATAAGTTAGATAGTAGGATATGTTACAGGGCACCACCTGAGAAAACTCATACATAAGACAAAACTGCAGGACACCTATTATTAGATTGTGAATGCCTCGATTGGAAAAGGATAGAGGTCATTGAATTCAACAATCCCTCAAAACAACCTTGTCAGGAAAACTATGAAGTTCATGGAGCTTACGGACCTTCCTGGGGATGTGTAGTGGCAAGAAATTATCTATTTCTATTTGAAAGCCTTTGTGACTGATGAAAAAAAAATGGATCCCAATTAAAGAAGAAGAAATAAATTGCCATCATTGAAGCCTTGATTTTAAAAGTGTTATTTTCTCTCTCTCTCTCTCTCTCTCTCTCTCTCTCTCTCTCTCTCTATATATATATATATATATATATATATATATATATATATATATATATTATTCCTAAACATAAGAAATCAAGTAAACACGAGAAATAATCAATCCAATTCATCAGTTTTCTAAGAGTTCAACAAACTAAAGTATATTGAACTCAATAAGAAGTAATTTGTAATTTATTTGACAAGCTTTCAATCATCATGATGTCAGGAACCTAGCCTAAGTGACTAAAGACAGTTAAACCAAATAACCAATGGGAAAGAACCACAATTACCTCAATATCCACAGTGAATTACGAAGGATTTGCCGTCAAAACAAAAACATGAAAAATCAAGAGAGGTGACATAATTGGCAGATATTCGGTCTACAGAAGCCAAAGCAACAACAATCAATATCTCAGGAGAATAAATAAGAGTGTTTCATAAAATAATTACTCATATAAATTCATAAAGAAATAACTCAAAGTATTAATAGTGTGTAAATCGAAATAAGAGTGACAATTTTGAATAAAGTGCAGTGTGCAGGAATCTACAACCCAACATAATTTCATAAGTGTAGGGGAGAATGGGGGAATGCCGGTAAGTTAAGCAATTCCCCTCACAAAATGCCATTCAACGAATGCAAACATATTATTTATATCTTCCTTTATAGATTCGAATGTCTAGTTTACACCATAAATATTTTACATGTCTAACACTTAAATACAAAATATAAAAAAATAACAACTATGTCTATTACATCTACCGGTATTGCCCGACCCTTGGGGTAATGACAGTAGAGTATTTGGCCATGTATTTTATATGGATAAAATGTTTTATATCAAAATGTTATATTGAATAGCTATTTGACTCCCTATTTTAGAGGATGTAATAAATAATAAACAGTTTTGTTATAAAACACTCAATTCTCTTTATTTATAAGAAATACTATAACAATATTAGGAACATAAGTTGAATAAATGTCAGTCTTAACAATCAGACTTTGCGTGTATTAATTGCATTTGAAGAGTAATGGAAAAATATATTTTAGAATCTAAGATATTAAATGATATTATTTTATGATATTACATGATAAAAAATCTTAATCTACTATGTGGGACAGTCATATTAGCCCTTAATGCACTTGTCACATAGGAATGCCTCTGGTGAATCCGCTGCACTACACAACGAATGCACCCAAATGCCACAGCCTGTACATCGGTACCATATTTCTCCATCTTGACCAAACTCACCACATACAAAGCATGTATTTTCATTTTCAGTTCCTGGTAAATCATCCATTTCATCATCGTCACAAAGAATTCTTTCGTCAATAGGCCCATTTGCATCTTCATCGTCGGAGTCTGAGAAGTCTTTCTTAATCTTCTTGTTTTTATTTTTCTTAGGCTTTAAGTTCTTTTTTTGAACCGCCTTCTCTTTTTTAATAGACTTTGTAGGCATTGGTAAATCTAACTGACGAAAAAGATCTTTTGTTCGTTTCTTTAGTTCTGCATTTTCTTTTTTTAATTCCTTGTTCTTCCTTTTTTCTGCTGCAATTTCTAACTCTTTCTTTTTAGGTGTTGACGTCAAAATCGACGATTTTTGCTTTTCCCTTGGTTTGAATTTTGCAGGAGCAGAAGACGTTGATGGAAGGGGGATTAGGTCCTCAAATGTGACATTCAAAACTTGGTCACTGATCTCTGGCTGTGAGGATTGGTGCTCAGCACTGCTCAGTGCCACTGAAGCTGCTCCCCTGGTCTCTATTTCCACCTCGTCATTTTCAACAACTGGAAGAGTCAGGTTTGGTCCATCTAAAAGTGCATCTGCAGCGCAATAGTCAACATCAGAAAAAATATTTGGGTTTAAAGGGTGAATACCAGTTACTTTAAAACCCGACACAGCAACTCCAACGGTTGCCACTCTTGAATATGCATGGTTAAAAAGACCTGCTAATTCATACGGGGTAATTCTTACCAGCCTCTCGGATTTCATGTACCGGTCACACTCTGCTTTAAATGCCCCTTTAAGGGGTGAATAAAACGTAACGTCGAGAGGCTGAAGTCGGTGGGAGCAGTGCGGAGGTAATGACACTATGGTGACTCCATTGGCCTTACATATATCATAAGCCTCTAGAGTTGTACGGCTGTTGTGATTGTCTAATATTAATAGTGTTGGATTATCCACAGTCGATTTTGTATTATGTACAAAATGTTTAAGCCAGGTTGCAAATAGGCCTTCGTTTGTCCAGCCCTTAGGGGAACATTCATATATGGCACATGGTGGACCATCCTTTTTCAGCAAGGGACTCATCCTTTTGCGCGGATAAATAAACATCGGGGGTACAAAATTTCCCGCCGCACTCATCGCACACATTACCGTAACAAGTTTACCCCGCTCCCAACTCGTAACGGATCCTACTCTTTTTTTACCTTTTGTAGCCAAAATGGTACCAGGTTCTTGAACGGTAGTGATTCCGGTCTCGTCTGCATTGTATATGCGATCTGCTGAATATATAGTTTTCCCATAAACCTGTTCTAAATTATCAAAAAATATTTTTACATTTTCACGGCTAAAAGCAGTAGCTCTGTTGATACTCGTGGCTTCGGGTTTTCTGGTAGCCACAGAGGGATTCCGTTTCAAGAAATTATATAGCCAGTCTCGGCCTGCCAAACGCTCATTTTGTGGGAATCTGTGAGGTATATTATTTTTCTCCGCGAACTCGTAAGCCACTCGCCTTACTTCATGAGTTGACAATCCATAGAAAATATTAGACAAATATTTGATTCTGGTAGCTAGAGCCTCTTCTTGTTCCAAGGAAAAGGTGCTGTTGCGCCCTAACATAGGTTTTGTCTGTTTAGACTTTTGTTTACGCTCTTGAAGAGTGCTGAATGGAATTTTAAATAGTTTGCTAGCTGCATTTATTGATGATCCATTTTCTATTGCTTTCAAAGCTTCTTTTAGGGTTTCTTCCCCCCAGCTCCCCCTGGTAGTCTTACGTTTATAGTTTCTTGGCATCTGCAACAGATCCATAAAATGTATTAGGCCTAACGTAAAAAAAATATATTATTTGGCTTATTATAGTTTTACCGTCTGTTTGGGGGAGCGCCGGTAAGCTACTGCCATTACCCCATCGTGATCTACCGGGATTACCCAAAAGGTCTGGTTAACGAAAACTAACCTAAAGGCCCTAACAGAAATGTTAAAACTATACGAATACTACATTAAATTGAAGCTAACAAAATATACCACATATGGTATTTGTAACAATAATTGAATTTAAAAGCAAATGGTACTTACAATGAGTTGAAAACAGGCAAAAATTAGAATAAACACATCCTGAAAATTCAGAGCGTCGTCAAACCAAAACTACTGACTCGGTAATGGCGGCGTTTGCAATTTTAGTTCACCAGAACGCCACTATATCGCAGCACCCATCAGACATTGAAAGAATATTGTCAGAATGGCAATACACAACCTACCGGGGCTACCTGACTACCGGGATTCCCCCATTCCCCCCTAACGATAGTGTTGGGAAATGAAACTTATGATTATCAAAACTAATGTAAATTAAATCGTCATATTAAATGTGTTTAGACAGATTTCAAAGTAGTCTAACTTATTAAAACAAGTCAGATGTAATTCAAACAAATTCAAAGCCTAAAACCAGCAAAATATATTTTAATAAAATAACTCAACTCTTAAGTCCTAAGACATGTAGATCTTGATTGTTTAAAGAATTTTACATTAACGTTTTTATTATTCTACCATTACAATTAAAGATGAAATAATTTTTTTTTAAATTACAAATTTTTGGAATCATCAAAAAGTTTACTGTAGTTTAAAAGAATTACAAAAAGGGATTTATAACAAATACCCAGTTTAAATTCCGAGATTATCAACCTTAAAATATATATTATGTTGTGAATAGGTATTAGTTTTAAAGGTAATTAGTCAAGTAACAAGGACAAATGACAAATGTGTAAATGAATTGAATCTATTTTAAAATAGAAATTAAGTTTGAAATCTATTTGAATCTATTAAAAATTAAGTTGGTATCTTTAATTGTTGTAATTATTTAAATTTGAATCATTATAGAAGCTAGTTTGTTTCTGTTTTATTAACCTTAATTAATGATTAACCTCTCAAGCAGAGTGAGTTGATTCTAGGTGCTAGAATCTGGTGGAGCCCCTAAATTTCTAAGACAGAGTTTAAAAAAAATAAATAAAAAAAATTAATAAATCAAATTGGTGAACTTTAACCTAACCAAGATGCTAGATTTGTGAAGCTGTAGTGAAGTGTGACACCCTTAATATGACTAGACTTACACATGGGTGTTTTAGTACATTCATTGAGTTAAGATAAATGTATGTCAACAAATTCGTACCACGGTTTCTGCTGTAATCTGTAACCTTCCTTTAATTCTGGTGTTACAGTTGATATAGTTTATTGAACCACAAAACAATAGTCCTGAAATCATTCAGTTAAACATAGATGGGATAATAACAAAGTTTGCGGCAGCTGCAATTTTAGTTTTATAGAGAAAGTTTAGAGATACGAAACACTTGAAAGCATGTCAACACATAGCGTTCTGTTAGTTTTAATAGTCAAAGTTTTAACAAGAAAGTTAATATTAGGTTATGAGTTAAAGGGAAGATTGCTGAAGCATGTTTAATCTGTGTGTTGTCAACTGAGATGAAGTTTACCTTCAATAATGGTGTAGAAAGATTGCACAAACTTTCTCACTCACATATCCTCAAAATAAATTAAAACTAACCAAAACTGGTCATTGCTTAAAATATCAGTTTGGTAATTGTCAGTCTAAAAGAAAAATAAACGTTGGAAGCTGACTTTGAAAAATATCTATATTTTGAAATAGGGCCTTAACATGCTTCACTTTACCAGCTTTTGATTGCAATGGTCTAAGATTCTTTTCAATGTTTCTTTTTTTGCCAATAATTTCTGAACTCTAATAATTTTTATTTACAATTTTACATAAGGGTTTGAGTCACTTCAAGTTTAATAAAATTTAAACGAAATCCGTAGAGCCGATTTTGAGAAATTACATCTTGTATAAGAGCGCTATTGTTGATTTTTATGGTTGTTTACAGATATCTGGCCTATCCAATGAACTGGTATTTTTTGAAAGATGGAACAAACTGTATAGTACCTTAATGTCAATAATAATACTTCAAAGTTTTCAATCCTTCCTGAGATAAATTTCTCCGAATCATTGTAATTTTATTTTTAAGGAAGTGATATGGGTACAATGTTGGTAATTTAAAATCTCCCAAGTATTTATTTTGTTAAACCATACGCTGCTTTCATACGACCACAGCTTTGACAAAAGACTTGTGACAGAGGTATCCATATGCAAACATGTTAATACGAATTTATAAAATAATTCTCAATACACGTGACATTGGTCTGAAGTGTAACAAGCTTAAGAGTTTAAGGGGCTTAACGTGGGATTACAAACTGCCTGGTTAATGGAACAGTTGTTACTAGGAAGACGATAAGCCTTAAATTAGTTGTTCAATCAATTATACAGTAATACAAGCTAGCAGGAATAACATGAGGTATATTGATGGTAAAAAGAAAATGTTTGATTGTGTGATATTACATAAACATTACAGATGGTTTCTCAATCACTCGCCCACAAAATCAAATAAAATCAAACCAAAACTAAAAGTCACCAAAAATATCTGTTCCATAGTTGTTAATAAAAAAAATGAAAACTGACCATGAATCCTATCTTTGAAAAATATATTTATAAGGGCCTAAACTTGCTTTGATTGTGCTCTAAACTAGTTCTTAGCATGAATCATAAATGATTCAAATGGAGCTTTTATTGATAACAGTCAAGATTCATTTTTGTTTTTTACCAATTATTCTTGAAACAGTAATTTAGTGTTGTTCAAAGGCAAAAAAAGTTTCTTGGTCATTATCGCCTTTAAAAAAAAAAAAAAAAAAAAAAAAAGACATCTAACACTGGAATACTTTATACTTTGATTTAAACTGGAAAAGAGTTTTTGGCAGGGCTGCTGGAGGAAGGGAGAAAATTCACCAAGCATTTTGGTCAATCACCAATGGGCTGTTGCCATAGCAATGAATTCACGGTGACCCCAAACCAAGTTGAAATGTATTACCATTAAAACACAGACAACTTATTTAGTTATTCATAGTGTAGGATATTTAATTTGAACATTTTAGTTGCAAACTGACCGCTTAAATGAGTGTCCAAAGCAGTTGCCTGCAACACGATTTGGCAATGCTATTTCGCCGCCTACCCCCCAACTCTAATTCTATTCCAGTTTAAATCAGACTATAATAGCATCAGGGTCAGAAGATAACAAGAGAGACTTGATAGGAAAAATGAGCGATATAAACTAAGACTACAAAGTTGTATATCCAGCTAGGTCCCTCAGGATGGTCAAGCTCATACTCACTATAGGAGAGACTCTGAGGGGAAGCGTAGTAACTGGTGGTATATTCATTCCATATTTTGGAAAAATCTTTTATAATGACTATAATGTAAAAATAGATAAATATATTTAAAGTCAAACTTACACAGAATTGAAGAGATACGCTCGACCTTGACTGCCTTGGAAAGACTGCAACATACAAAAGAAAAATAATAAACTTTCTGTACATGATATTAGAGATCTTATAGGCATAATTGCTACTCAATCATAAATTATGAATTCAAGGCAATAAGAAAACATATTAATTATTAATTCAAATTTTAAAAATCCTTAATATATACAATGTTTTGTTGAGAAACATTTTCCTTCTTAACTTAACATTTATATTTATAATTTAAAAAATTAATAATAATTGCTGCACAAACTTTCTCATTTTAATATGCATAGAAATACAAAATTTTTTAAAGTTATTTTCATACTTGATAGATCTGGTGGTAGTTTTTGTAAATTGAACCTTCAGTCGCTATGTTTGTGTCGCTCATTTAGCTCTTTCGAGTTTCACAGTTCTTGGGAGGGTGTAAAGATATATTCAGTGTTTGAAACAGTTGTGACAGCTATTTTATTCCATAAGTTCAAAAGTTACAAAGGTAAACCTCAGGATCTTTTTGAGTTAAAACTAGAGGTACTACGGAATTTTTTATATCATCTAGGATTTTTCCAATATGGTAGCCCGTTCATAATTTCCTAATAGAAACAGACATTTTTTTTTATGGTGATTTTAGATATAACACATTGAAGACTCTTTTATCATTGGGTAATTTTTTATACCTCCAACCTTTTAGGAGATTAAATATTTAAAAAATTTGCAAATTCAAGGATTTTTCAGAGACGATTTCTCTTATTTTTCAAAGTCAAATTAACTAGAGCTAGTCTAAAAGGTTCCATAACACTACTGTTATTTTATTTTTTCCTCTAGAGCCTAAACATCGATTTCAATCAAATTTGTATGTGAGCATGTTTTTTTAAAATTTATTATTGGTAAAATGTGAGGGTAGTTAGTCAGGAAACAATTTTTTTGATATTTTCAAAATCGGCTTGAATGAGTTAAATAAAATTTGCACAAGTGTAATCTCTAACAAGGACCCTAACAAAATATGTTTCCAACTCTAAAAATTCTAGTTTAAGAGTTATTGGGAAAAACCAAAATATAAAACACAAGGTTGTTATAAAAAAAATTCTAGAAATTTGAACTACAAATTTCATTCAAACTTTAGTGAAATAAGAAGATTAATAATCCAAACACATGTGAGAAATCACAAGTGAAAAAAAAAATAATAAAAAAATAAAAAATAAAAAAATAGAGAAAAACAAAACTTAAACATATCCCCATCATTAAAGGATTGGTTTTAATTAAATATGATTTAAGCTGACATATGTCATTTATGGCACAAAGGAAGCAGGTTTAGGTCCTTATTAAAATATATAAATATTTTTTTAGACAGTCCTGGTTCAATTTTACTTTTTGATTGACAACTACCGAACTGACATTTTCGGTGATGATTAGTTTTGGTTCATTTTTATTTGGTTTTTATGGATGGGTGAATGAGAGAGTTTATGTAATGTTCTACACCATTTTATTAACCCCCCCTTCAAGCAATGAGAAGGTAAACTTAAATTAATTGGTAATACAATAGAAATAAAGAATGTTATTCAGTATTGAAGGGATTAATATTTTCTGAAATCAGTGGTTTTAAAACAATGTACCCCATATGGTACATTAATAAACCCCATATATGGTTTAATAAACCCCATATATGGTTTAATAAACCCCATATATATGGTTTAATAAACCCCATATTAAAAAGTTTAAGTGAAAAGTTGTAAGAGTTTATAGTACACTGGAAACTAATAGTATAAAAACATTCTGTTAAATTTGTTATTGCCATCTCAATCCATTCTGGAGTTAACTTGTATGTTTAAAAAAGACAGAAAGATGGAAAACAAAGCATTTTTAAACATATGTTTATTGAAATTTTCTCTCTTTATTTTGCACGTAATGACCTCCAAACATTTAGCAGACAGATTGAGAAACACTCTGTACATGAAAAATTGTAGGTTAGACCTAAGAATGCAAGATACTCCCTATTACACAATATTAAACTCAATAATAGAGGTGTATAAATTAATAACTGTAATTGTGTCACGCTCTCATGGAATTAAGATTATCTAGGCCTTTACCTGTATTACATAAAAGTAAATTATTCACAAAGCATAAAATTAAATCACATTAATTCGTTTTCTTTTTAAACTGCTCCGTCTTACATGTCAAATGCGTAGTTAAGCTCAGTTTTAAACTTCGACCATTCACAATTTTGTATTGATGTAATGGAATTATTTTTCTATTTATTGTCTATTTGCCAGAAAAATAAAATATACAATAAATGTATAAAAGAATAGATAATAGGAATAAAAACAAAATTCAAAAACAATAAATTAAGAGACTGTAGTAGTAAGTGAAGACTTCTTCTCATACATACAGGATATTATTTTGTGTAGTGACAGTTTATTCTTCATTGTTTATTTAATACAGTTGATTTTGGAGAAATGATATTGCATAAGATATATCACACAACCCCCCCCCCCCTCTTACTGATTAATAATAAATTTGAGTAGATTCCTGAGACTTTATTTATAGTATAGAAATACCAGTAGATGTTAATATTTAATTTAAGCATTTAATCTAATTGGTCTTAGTAAAGGTAAAGTGACAGTTGTTTTAAACCTTCAGTTTTACTCCTTGACATTCAAGTGGATATTTTTGTATAAACTTGTTACTGTATTGATTTGTTCCACCCAAATAAATAATGCATGTGAGGAGGTTATATTCATAAAAATATAGAACCCTTTAGTACAATACTATCGATTCCATCAATTCATTTCCTCTAAAGCAAGCATATTTATTATATTAAGAATATATTTGAGTAAACGGAAAAGAAACTGTCCATTCCATTTTGTTATCGCTACGAAAACTATAAAACAAGTCAATGGGTGTTATCGTGGTACTTAACCAGACCCAACGTACTGTACAACCAAATCCACTACCGGTACCCAAAAGTTGGTGTCTCGGACCTTTTATTAAATGTTGTAATTGTGTATATGACTACTTCCTTGGAATCAACTAGGCCTTGTGGATGTGTGTATATTTAAACAGACTATATCAGTTCCATACGCAATTTAAGAAATGTATTAACATAAATAGCCTAGACCGCTATTATTTCAAACAATAATATAAGCAAAGCAAGCCTAAGTTCTTTTTTAAAATATGAATATCTTTTAACATTTCTTTTTTTTAAAATAAAATTTCCAAAACTTTGATAAAAGGGGCGTTCTATATCATATATCTTCCATAAACAAAAATGTTCTCACATATAAGTACAATCGAAACATTTTCATGGAAGATGTCAACAAATATTAATTAAATTTGTGTTGATTAGGTGTGTAAGAAAGTTAGTGCAATATTTTGATACATTTTTTTTTCAATGTTCCTCTATTTATTTTTTTTCGCCAAAATAATGTTCTACTTCTACAAGGTAAAGCTTCAAATTTTAAATTAAGAAACAGTCTTTTTAAATAAACTGAAAACATCTGATGTCTAGCTGTATACAAACAAACTCTGCATCAAAACACAAGTCAATGTAATTTCATCACAAACAGAAGGATAGCGAGAAAATATAATTTAGAACCAATTGGAATTGAATACATCGGGCTCTTAACCGTTGCTATGGCGATGTTCCAGTTCTGTAAGAGAAAATGAGTTTTCTAATAAACTTCAAAGTAGACTTTGTAACACGTTCGCACAAAAATAACCTGAAAGTTTTTTTAAAAATATTTAATGTAAAAAGTTGAAAAAACTAAAATACAGGAAAAGAATAATTTAAAAAAATATAATATTCATTACTCTCAGTGAAGTTGATCAAACTATATACCTGTAACTAATATGTCAAATCAAAAAATAGGGGAAAGTAAAGAGTCCTTATACTGTACCAGGCAATAAACTGGCAATTCTTACTTAGAATAGTCCTATAGAGGGAATTCTCTAAACTATAGAATAAACCTCTGATGGAAGGTGCTGGAGTAGGTTTATTTTATTTTATTAACTATGTCACCACAACTTTACAACCCCCCCCCCCAAATAACCTCATTGATCTCTCACATACCAAGCCACTAGACCAACTGGAGGGCTCTATATGTTAAAAAATATTATCTTATCAGGTCTTTCTCTTGACCATCCCTTGTTCTCTTCTGGGATATTGTTCCAGTTCTATTCGTCACTACGTAATTAACTTAATTAAAGATTAAATTCAATAAGATGTTCAAAATTCGTCTTAATTTTATGTTGTTATTATTTGATTTATTCATCAGGTGAAAAGCCTGGAGGGCTTATTATAGTAAGAGCTTAGCAATCCTGAGGGACCCTTGTATTATATACACTTTTTTTCCCATATGGTCTGGAGTTAGATCCGAATCATCATCTTTCCTATCAGGTCTTTCTTGACCAACTATTTCCAACCCTCGAGTATTAGGAGTCTTTAATTTATGTTATTTATGACAGAGACGTTTTTCAAATTTTAAGCAACAATAACAATACAAATAAAAATATATAATTATTTTTGATATCATTATTTTATTTCAAACTGATTGGATTATTAGGCCTATTTTTGATATCATTATTTTATTTCAAACTGATTGGATTATTAGGCCTATTTTTGATATCATTATTTTATTTCAAACTGATTGGATTATTAGGCCTATTTTTGATATCATTATTTTATTTCAAACTGATTAGATTATTAGGCCTATTGTAATAATACAGTAGCCTACCATTATTGCCTTCCTAGTCTCTAGTAATCAATATTATTTTTCATTATTAGTATTTTTCCGTGTCATCTATGATAATATTTTTTTCTTTCTAATTATAGTATTTATAATCCTATGATTTGAAAGTTATTTATTTGCATAATAATAAAATATTTCTAAAATAATATATTTGTTTTCGTGTTCTTACAAAATCTTACAATTTTTCACTTATCATTTACAGATGTTCGTTTAAACTTTTTGATGTCAATTATCTCAAAAAAAAAGTTGCTTTTAAAACCAGAACTTTTTAAAATTTATGTTAAGTCCATAACCTTTTCCCAAAGTTACTTACTAGACACTTTGTATAGAGTAAGAAAGTAAAATGTGTATGCAACCCTTGTTACAAATATAAAATAAATATACTCTTTTAAGTTAGACTCCATAAACTGTCAGATAAAAAAGGCAAAGTTATGGCTTGTTTGTTTAATGACATGCTGTAGTGCAATGTGAAATGCAACAGCAGTATGTAACAAAGTAACAAGTTGAAAACGCTTTCATGACGTTCGCTCGCTCAATAATGTCACGTGACGTCACTACAAAACAATAGCCTCTTAACTCGCTTCTTTTCTTTCCTTTTTCTCAAATCATTATCCCAAGTACTTGCTTTTAATACAGAGTCTAGGAAAGCCACCACTTCAGATTAGAATACTGTCTGCAAGCGTCTGCTACATCGGCTTTCAAAGCTGAATAATTTTTTAAAAGGTATTTTAAGAAAAAGCAAAAAATATTGTATTTAAATAAAATGTAAAAAAATATCGTACAAACATTCATACATGATACACAAAACTAAATAGTATAAAACTTTTTCGACACAATTTTTCCAATTTAATATTTTTTTGGAGCAAAAGCTCAAATCGAAATGTAATACTATATTTCGAAAATTTTTTTACCAATAATAGCTTTTTTTGCATACAAATAGAACTCTACATTGTGTCTGTTGTGATGAAACAGATTTTTAATTGCCATACTCCCTAAGTGACTGAGCAACTTACCATATTAAAAATATGTGGTGAGCTACCTATAGCAGAGCTGGAATTTGTATATCTGATTAACGTGTTGTCCTTAGAAGCTCACTTATAATGAGTACAAACATGGCAATCCCGGGGACCAAGCTGGAACTACACTTTTTTCATGTAGTCTTGGGTTAGATCCATCGTGTTACATTTTTCCTAACCAGTCTCTCTCTTGACCAATTCTTGTTCTCTTCTAACGCTATTAGAGTATTTGAGGGTTAGAGGTATTTACTTTATCTTCTTGTTTTTACAAGAAGGTAATGACAAAGGTTTTTAAAGAAGAATCAAAACAAAAACCCATCAATCTTGATTTAGTAAACTAATTTTGTACTATTAATTATTTGGCTTATTAAATTTAACTTTAGAGATATGATTATTATTTTTTTTAGTTTAAATATTTTAAAATTATTTTGGCTATATTGAAATTATTTTGGCTATTTATTTTTTAAATTGGCTGATTTTTCTTACTTATAAAGTCCTGTGACGGAAGATGATGGAACTAAGAATTATCAAAATCATTTGAGCTTAAAATACATTTAATTCCAATTCAAATTTATTATACTTTATTTGTATTATAATATAGTATTTGTCAATATAATTATTATTTATCTTTATAAATACCAAAAGGCTTCTTTATTTTAGTCATGTGTATGCAAAATAATAAATAAAAGAAAATTGAAATTGAAAACATTTTGTATCTATATATTTTTACCTTTTTCAAAAATATACAAAAAATGTTCATTAATTGTTGTTATTATTACAGAATGTGATAAATGGTTACTACAATCTCCTAAGTCACTGCCAAACTGCACGAGGGAAACAGTTTCAGCATTTATTGAAAAAATAACAAGGTAATCCTCCATAAAACAATTTTTTGGGACATCCTAAATATGGAATCTATGGGTTTGGAATCCATATGAAAATATGGAATTTTTGGGTCACTCATAATTTTTTTTATAGAGGTCGATTGCTACAAAATTCTATTTGTTTCTTGTATATCTAAATTAAAACCAGATATATAAAGCGGTTCTGATATTTTTTGAACACTACTTATTATTCTACAATAATTAGTTTTTGACTTCCAATGGCTTTGCGACTCCAAGTAGACAAAAAAGAGGTTGTGTGAAAAATGCCGGTCAGTTATAATTGTCAAAAATTATTGACATCACAATGTCGAGAACAATAAAAAACAAGGTGATGACCAGCATCATGATTACTCAGCCCATTCTACAATAATACAAGCAGATCCTCGAAATGTAATGGTCTCCTTGTGCCTTGTAGAAAATGTTAAATTGTATTGATAGATCAAGGAGTCTCACCTAGAAGGTTAAGTTTGTTTAAAACAGTTGTTCACAAGTTTTCTGAACCTCGTAATTGAGTATATCACTACATTCTTCATGCCGGCTATGACTTACGAGCATTGTAGATGTGTATACATTAAACACTCTATTCGTTTCGCTCATGTCGGTGACTTGGCACTCCTGGATCTTGTAACTTTACGAAAACCATATTTTTGGGAGGTTTATATTCAAAATTACATTTTTTACAATTATTTCATTTTTTACCTTCAGTACTATTACATTCAGACTTGATGTAGGCAAATTTTTATCTAATTTTGCGTTTTATAAGTTAAAAAAACACGAGATAAGAACTGTTTATGAACACCCACCATTTCAACATTTTAATTCCATTTTTATAAATTTCAGTAGGGTTCTAAATGAACACACTATATTCCCCTATACCAAATTTCATATTCCCGTCTTACTTTTTGTGCCCACTATCGTCTTATGTACAGATGGCATGTCGAAAACCATTAGTTCAGTTTCACAAAATCAGTCAAAAAACCGGCGGTCAAAATTTTGTGAAATTATCAAATTTACCCTATACTGGTAAGTGTAATAAGACATGAAGATTTTCACAATATTGTAATACTTTTCTTACCTTACATTACTGTAGTAAAAAGGGTAAAATGTATCCTACAGGACATAGAAATAAAAAGAGAAAAAACAGAAGATGTAAAGAACAAACAATCTTCACATTCAATTCCATTTTAATGTTTGAAACCATTTTAAATGAAGAATTGGAATCGTAAGATGAAACCTTTCCTTACAAAGTGAGTAAAAGAATAGTTCAATCAACTGAGTGCATAGCTGAAGGTCAAACATTTCTAACCTAGAAAATAAATATAGTACATTTATTGCAAATGCTGTATCTAACTTATTTTACACAGGGTGTGTCACAGAAAAACAGAAAGAATTTCAGGATGTGTTTGTTTTATGAATAATAATAAAGAAAAAAAAGTTCATATAAACATATGCTTTAAAATGGTTAGTTTTATATCTAGTCACAATTTTGTTTTTTGAAGAAGAAAACCAATACAAGTTAGATAAAATCTATTATTGAAGTGAATTTTGTTTTGGATTAAAATTATAAAACTTTTTTTCTGCCACATTTTGGTTTTTAATAAATAAATGTTGAAGCTCTGTAAATTGTTTCCTAATGACCTTATTTACATCAATCTATTCAGAATTAAATCAAAATTAGCAGAGCTCACTGAAAATGTTCCTTCTAGGCTAATTTTAGGTATACAGTAGTAGACAACTACAGAGAAATTATGTTTTCAGTTTTTTGTCGATAACTCGATTAACCCTCGACTTACAGACAATTTAAAAAATATATTATTTATCTTTAAAAGAGGAAACCTATTCTAACGTTTTTGTAAAATTAATGGTTTTTGAGATATTCAATGTTTTAAATTGTCACAATTTTTAAATGAGTAAAGGAAATGGGTTTTTATAGCATTAAGTAGCATGCAAAATTTCAACTTCTTATCAGTTGCCCTTCAAAAAATATGAATATTTTATTCAAAACACAAAATGGCGAAAACATAGAAAAAAGGGCATTTGTTTATATGAACTTTATTCTTTATTTTTAACTATAAAATACATCCTAAAATTCTTTCCATTTCTCCATGAGACATCCTGTATATTGTAGAAAAGTATATATTGTTATACAGTCCAAACCCGCAACAAATTGTGACGTTATATTTTGACCATATCATTAGACATGTTTTCCTCTCATTTTTTCGAAAAGTAAAAATTTGGATGGTTACTTCCATGAGGAAAAAACACAAAATTAAAATTTTCTCAAAATTAGTTCAGATTTTGTCCCAAAGTTTGATTAAATGTAGCCTCTAAGAACTCAAAACGTAGTAGTCGCTATCTCTAAAAAAATGCTGGTTCGTGAGTAATCGGAAAAAATCTGCCTTGGTGTTGTTAAAAATATTTAATTATGCAAAATCAACTCTACTGATTTCATTCAAATTTGAAGCTGAATAACTAAAACCTGTGTTAAACAAAAAATACGGTTCAGGAATTGGTATGACAAAAATGAATCTTAACTGCCATCAATAAAAGCACGATTTTAATTAAATATGATTAACGCTAAGGCACCACCAAAGAAAGTTTAAGATTTTATTTAAATTTCTTTTTCAAAGATGGCGTCCATAGTTCATTTCACGAGAAAGTTTTTGCAATCTTTTTGACGAATTTTTCTCTCCTATATAAATATTACAGAGAAATTTTTTTATGAGATAACACAGATAATTTGTTTATATTTGAGTTTTGTAAATAAGCATGTGAGAAAGAGTTTGTGCAATATTTTTACACCATTTATTTGACAGTTAATCAAACTAACATAATTAAATAGCAAGTAGTGACCTTGATATAGAGATCTATCTACACACCCTAGGGGGACAAACCACATGCATTACATGAAGACTAATTTCAAGGGTAAATGCACAATTAGACAATTCATTAATAAATTGCATTACACATTCTAATTCATGCAGATGAGTTTTCATTCAACCGTAAAAAACAAACTATACATCAATTTATTAACCTTCAAACTATTCTATTCTGATTGTTTGTTATTTTAAATAAATAAATTTTAATTAATTTGAATAAAATTAGCTGACTCATAGTTTATTAAAATTTCTGATTTTAGGTTAGGCTTATAAACAGCTGTTCACATCGTCAGCCGTGTTTACTGTAGTTTTTAGGTTGTAACAGATTATTTGTGATTTTTTATAATTTCTCATAAGAAAATTTTCAAAACTGTTAATTTTTACTCTGAGTTGATAAACAATTTGTAGCAATGTCTCTCTGGCAACTGTTGTATATGCAGTGTTCTAAAGATAATTGCATGGACCAATCTAATTTGGCATCAAAATATAAGTGTTACCTTCCATAAGAAAAACAAAAAATACGATTTTTATTAAAAATCGGGTCTAAAGATTTTGATCAAATTTTACTATAAAACTCGGTTACGTTGGTGTTGTAAAACATATATTTTCTCAAAATAGCCTCTACAGATTTCGTTTAAATTTTAGTGAAATGTGGAGATAAATAATCCAAACACTTACGTAAAAACGTAGGCCTGTTTTTACAGTTTAAGGAATGAAAAGACGTTTATGGCAAAGCGAAGCCTTATTTAAAGGTATAAATATTTACAAAAGACATGTCGAAAATGAGTTATTCGATTTCTTGTGACTATGAAATGTTAGGATTGGTTTAAAAACTGGAGGTAAATTTTTTTTATCAAACTACATATTCTGGGTAAATACAATATAATTATGTATGATAACAGCATCAACTTGTTCAGAAATTGTTTTTAGTTATAAAAAAAAAATTTTTTTTTTTAAATAATAAAAAATAAAAATAAATAAATGCATTAATTAATGTATAATGAATTAGGGATAAAGATAATAATGTGTTTTCAAATTTGACATTATTCTTTATGAGACGCAAATCATATGTATTTTCAGATTCTTAACGCTGGGGATTCGAATTTGTGTTGACTTGGTCAAAGAAAATGTGTTTAATTTATCTGACGTATTCTCTTAAAGATGTAAGAAACAATTGAACTTATTCAGTTCACCTAACCTCAACCTCAGTTATATTTGTCTTGCTTGACCTCTACAATAACCTTGAACTATATCATAACAGCTGTTCAGTGTCTGTACATCAATAAAATTATTAATCTTTACATTGAAAACTAACAGAAACATTCTAAATACTGACTTGTGGTTTAGTATTGATCTAAAGCGTTTTCAAACTTTGGAAAATGATTCTGTACATCAAACCTTTCTCGTTCTTCCTACGTTTATAAATAAACGAAGAAAGGAATATAAGATAACTCCTAGCCCTTGAATACTGTAAAAGCCTCAGGGTTGGAAGAAAACAAGAGATGGTCAAGACAGTACCTGATAGAAAAGATGAAAGAGAGAAGTCTTATCCAAGACTACATGAAAAAGAATGTAGATCCAGCTGAAGTTCCTCTAGATTGTCAAGCCCATTCTCGCTATAAATGAGCCTTTAAAAGCAAATTCCGTTTTTGGATTTGGATTTAGTTACCGATACCAAATATTTCAGAATGTGTTTTTTACCCAGTTTTTTAAAGGCGAAAGAAACCCCTAGCCTTCAAATACTTCAATAGCGTCAGGGTTTAGACTGGTAAGGAAAGACAAAAGAGAGGGATCTAACCCAAGACGTGTAGATCTAGCTAATGGGGGTTCTGTCATGCCCATACTATCTTCTATTGCCGTGTTTAAGTTGTTTTACCAATAACTCACAAACAGGCATTGCTAGAGAAATGTAAACAAATGTTTTGATTGGATTTTTAGATGCTACATTTGAGCAAAATTATATCAAAACCGTTAGAACCGATTTTGAGTAAATCGTAATTTTTTGTTTCTTCTCTATACAGTTTTAGTAAGTCCAGAACGATAACACGTGATCAAATCGTTATTGCCGATTTTGAAAAAATTGAAATTTGTGGTCTTTTGTCTCAAGGTAGATACCGCCAAATTTTGAATTATCGAACAAAACGAAGAAAGAAAAAACAAAAATCCCGAAATACATATCCCCATATACCAAATTTCTTTTAATGGTCGTAGAACGATTGGCACACATTTTTAGCCGATTTGGAATAGCACGACTGGCACAATCATTAGCGGGGAAAAAGAAGGGTCAACCTGTAAGGTTCGGAAAGGCACGATTGGCACAACCGCCCGGCCAGGTAGCCAGAATGCGGGGAAATGGGAATTGTTTTGTCTATCCTAACCTAACCTAACCTAACCAAGTAATTTTTAAGTTTTGGTACACAATGTATTTTTTAAATTTAATACGTAATGAAATGCACGTTACAGTATTAAACATGTTTATAATCATATTCATATTAAATGTTGAGCTTGACTTATGAGAAAAATTATACAGTATAACAAACACACAGAACACAGTTCTCATAAAAAATACGCCAGTTCTCATAGAAGAGGACGACCTTGTCGTTGAAACGCGTCCGATACTTAGGCGTATTTGGCGTATTTTTTATGAGAACTGTGTTCTGTGTGTTTGTTATACTGTATAATTATATTCCTTTATTTACGGACAAAGCCACTTTTAAAAGTATACAAATAAAATATAGAGTAAAAATTAATTCTAAGTAAATTTGAAAATACGTGATATTACGGGCAAATGACTGTCGTGCAGAGTTGACGGGGAATTATAAAATTCCCGTTTTCCCTCGTTCGATGGCGTCTACCTGGTCGAGCGGTTGTGCCAATCGTGCCTTTTCCAAGCAGGCGAGTTGACCCTACTTATTCCGCTCTACTGACATGGGCAGAAGGTCCAAAAATGTGTGCCAATCGTCCCGTTCCCCCCCCCCCGTTTAGTCTATACTTTTGTGTTGTAAAGCTCTCCATAGACAGACGTAATTCCAAAAACAACTTTTCCCCGGACTCGCGTGCCCTAAAAACTCTGACCCATCACATGACTTTCTATATACAGTACTAAGTATTTGTGAGAAAGTAAAAACAGCAAACAAAAATTGCGTCCTATCACCGTATCAGCTCTGTAGTAATCTCTTACTGTTTTGCATAAATTAAAGTTAATCAGACGAAACACAGTTTGAAAGAAATTAATTTTTAAAGAAATTCGCAACATAAAGGTTAGGTTTGGTAGCATTACAATCGTATTTGTTGGATTCACAAAGGATCTCGTATCGCTGGAGGTAAATCACACCGTGATGGTTTCAAGGCCTCTAAACGGCGCCGCCAGGTGAGTGTCCGCTCAGCTACTGTCCGTTGGCCGTTCAATGTCAGACTCATTGTCAGTCGGTAATTCATTAGAAGACCCGATCCTATCCAATTACCTTAGGCTAGTATTGTAACAATAGTTTATGTCTTGATTTAAACACGGCCTGTATTATTTCATCTATTATAAGAAAATTAAAATGAACCATTTACAACGTCTAAAAAAATTTATGAACCGTAATATTTTATTACTTGGAATTTTGGACACGAATATGGGTCATTAATTTTCACAATTCCCTAAAATTTGCAAGAAATTTGCGGTATAACAGCGGTATAACCAATGTTGAAAAATTGCACATTTTTTGGCAATTTCTTTTTCTTTTTGTCTCAACAATCGACATTATTTGAGACATGACAACTAGAATGTACAGTTTAGTTAGATCATTAGGATCTGTATTTTGAAAATAATTTTATAAAATTGTTAAAAGCCGTTTTGTTAAAATCGTAATTTTGTATTTTTCTGATATCGAACAAAATTTATAAAGTCCCAAGATATGACGAAAATTTGCCCATATACCAAATTTAATCAAAATCGGTCTGCGCGTTTGGGCTGTTCATTTTGCAAACAACATTCAGAGATTATTTAAAAAACTACTTTTTTGGACTTAGTGGACCCCAAAAAGAACATGAATTTATGATCAATCTTATTAAAAAAATATATTAAAAAAATAATCTATTTTCTTTAACTGTACAAAAACAAAAATCAAAAACAAAAAAATCAATCTTCTACATGTGAAATTAAATTATGCACTTCTATGAGATCACCGTCAGTCCCAGTTTAGAGGATTTTGTACAGTGCCAGTTTAGAGTTTACAATTTTTTTTCCAATACCATTTTAGATGTCGGCTACCATTTTTTACAGTACCACTATAGAGGTTACCATTTTTTATAGTGCCAGTTTAAAGGTTGCTATTTTTATAGTGCCAGTTTAAAGGTTGCTATTTTTTATAGTGCCAGTTTAAAGGTTGCTATTTTTTATAGTGCCAGTTTAAAGGTTGCTATTTTTTATAGTGCCAGTTTAAAGGTTGCTATTTTTTATATTGCCAGTTTAAAGGTTGCTATTTTTTATAGTGCCAGTTTAAAGGTTGCTATTTTTTTTTAAAGAAAAACGTACCGGTAATTAAACGGCTACTGCATGCGTCAACAGACCATGTCGGACATGTTTGCATTTTCTAACCACGTTCTATCTCAGTAGTTAGTAAACACGAAAGAGAAGAATTGTGCGAAGAAGTGGCAGTGTTTGTTGGTAAACAGGGAAATGTGAGTGGATTGGAGCTCAGAATAGTTGTCTGGCAACGCTACAAAAATGTAGGCTTACAGCTAGAGTAATGTGTCAGTCAGGTCATTGTCAATCTATAAAGATCAGTTAGCCTAGATCTCTGGAGTATCAAAACATCTACTGGCCAAGATCTCTGTATTTGCTGATGTTTTTGTGAATAGTATGACTTACGTACGCGAGAGAAGTACAGTTAATGAAATGGACGTATTGGTTCATTTTGAATGGACTGAAATCTGACAACAAATCCACCAACTAAAACAGATTGTTTGTACTTGCGTGTCTTAATTATAGCTTTTCGCGATAACTTGCGGCAATTTGTAATTGTTTAGCTAGAACCCCAGTGTTTTTAGGGATATAAAACACTTCTTTAGTGACAAAACTCCCATATTTCCTATCATTCTCGTTTATTAACAATATTTTCTGTTTTTTTTCCCTTCTAGCGTTAACTTCTATTTTGTAGGAACAACTCCCTTTTTCGTGACAACACCAGTTTCTTAGCGATAACGTCAGTTTATTACAAATCCTCCGCATTTTGTGTGGCAACTCCCGTTGTTTAGCAATAAATAAAGTATCCGAGTGAAAATCTCTCTTTCTTACCATCAACTTCAGCTCCCTTGCAAAAACTCCTGATTTTCTAGCGCTAACTCCTTAACTTTAACTTTGAGCGTTAATACCTTGTAACTCTAAATTTTTAGTGTTAATTCCGGTTTTTTAGCATTAGCTTCCTATTATTTAGCGGCAACTCCCGACCATTTTTATCGTTAATTATTTTTTAAAGCAGTAACTCCCCGTTATTTGCATTCATTACTGTTTTTAGCGGTAGCTTCCTATATTTTAGTGTCAACTCCCGATTTCAAGCACTAATTTCAGTTTTTTATCGGTAGACCTACATTTTTACCTGTAATTCAGGTTTAATGACGGTAGGACCCTATTTTAAGCGGTAACTCCCGGTTTTTAACGTATATCACGTTTTACAGTAGTAACTGTTTTTTAGCGGTAACTTCCGGTTTCTAGCTTTAATTTTCTTTTTTTTTTAACGGTAGCTCCAGATTTTTAACTATAATTCCAGTTATTCAGAGATAGCTCCCTATTTTATGCGTAATTCCCGTTTTTAGCAGAAGTTACCAATTTTTAGCCAAATTTGTCGTTTTTGCGGTAGCTCCCTATTTTTAGTGGTAACTCTCGATTTCTAACGTTAATTTCCGGGTTTTAACATTAGCTCCCGATTTTTAAAGGTAATTCTGGGTTTTCAGCGGTAGCTAATTATTTTAAGCGATAACTCCAAATTTTTAGCTTTTTAGATTTAATTCCTGTTTTAACGGTAGCTCCCTATCGTCAACTCGGATACAGACAGAACCTAGCTGGATCTATACTTTGTTCATATAGTCTTGAGTTGGATCATCTTTCAGCGCTTTCTTGACCAACTCTTCTTATCTTCCGACCTGATGCTATTAGAGCATTGGGAGTTAGGGGTTTTATTTTATGTTATTTTTTGTATAATGCAGTGATGACAGGAAATTTGCCTTTAAGTATCTAGTAGACCTTCCCAACAATGAGCTGTTGGACCAAATTTACTTTTTATTACAACTTTGAAAACAATTAACGAAAAATGTTTGCAGAACTAAAAATTTGGAATCGGATTTTTCAAGAATATGCGTAGGCTTCGGTTTAATGTAAATACAGGAGAAAGTTATTTCAGTGTTTTTAATGCGTTTATTTACCTCACAAAACAATTCAATAAATATACAACTCCACAATATAGGACGCGTGTAAGCCATTAAGTTATTTATAGAAAGGAAATCGCGTGTTCTTAAAAAGCAGAAGTGTCCGACGATAAGTAACGCTTGGCTAAACTCAAGGGAAAAGAATTTTACAAATTAGATGCGAGAGTGCGACTTTCTTCTTGTTTTATTCTAAGCAAATATTTTTCTTAACAATTTGTTATTCATGTTTTGAAGCCTTGAGTTCTTATAAGTCGATTATTAACTTATACTAATTGATGTCCAAGTCCATCATATTATTGGAGAAATGTGAGAGAAGCTACTTTGATGCGAAATAAATTTTTCACCTACGTTCACTCCTCAGCAAAATCGCGCCAAAGGAAGTTTTCAATTCGAAAAAACCTAAGAAAGGGTGTTTTTGCATTTGTAGGGGGTGTAGCCACAACTTGGGGTTTCTCGATCATAATTTTCGGAATCAACGACCCACAAAACGTGTAATTCTTGGCATGAATTGAACAATGTCACCCCGCCTTTCATATTATTCTAAACCTGGCACACTTGAACTGCCCGCTCAATGTTTGTATACAAAGGGAAAGGAGAAGAGGAAGTAAAACATCAAATAAAGTGAAATTTACTACGCAAGAAGATAAAATAACAAAAGCGTTGTGGGAAAAGTAGTAAACATAGCAGCGTACGGCAATTTGAAGGTTAGTGTAAAGTTGTTATAGGTCCGGGTAACATTGGCCATGACATTTAGTTACCTTGATGGTAACTTCGCAATAACTATTCCACATTAGGCGTGTTAATCAAAGTTTGTCTGTTTTACTTTGTCAAAGATCAATCCCCCTCCCCCCAGTTGTTTAATAGTGAAAACTTCTCAGTCATCATCGCCTTATAAAATACAAGTTAATAGGAGTTATCATTGTACTTACCCAGCCTATACGAAATGTTATAATGGTAGAGCAAACGGATTTTATCTAGTAGTTTGTTGGTTATTGTTAAGAACAGAGTGACCACGGTAACACCCAACTTGTTTTACATAATCTCAAAGAAGACAAACCCCTTAATAGGTAAAAAATAAAGCGCGCACGCGCGTCTAAAATAGGAAGTACGCGAGTTTAAAGTCGAGAAAATGAGTTTAATGTAAGACTTTAATACAACATATAACTGGATAAATAAATAAATTACCTTATCGGTACGTCAACTAATCCTTCCGTTGATTTACAGATTACTGCAGTTTCGGGCTTCATGAGTCCATCTTCAGATCGTATAAAGTATTTAGTTTATATTAAAATCGTTCCATATGGAGCTTGTCAATAGAATATATACAGTACATACATAATAACACAAAACATGACATGACACTATTACGCACATTTAATGTTCATACGATCACAAAATGGAAATGATTATATTATATCGGTCGGTATGTATTCCCTGGCGAACCGATCGCGACTGGATATTAAATCTTATTTCGTTATCTGACTTTGAATAAACGGTTCCTGGCGTTGCATCTTGATGACGCTGTAGAATGTTTTGTTAAATTTGAAACATCACTCCTGAGATTTTAACGCTAAACTTAACCTTCTAAACATGTTTCCCTTTGATTTTAAAGGAATATTAATTTTAAAGAGGAATGGGGTGGTCACGCTGTTCTTCATAATTATCAGTTTGTTTAATTGGTTTGAATACTCTAACAGCGTCTGGGTCAAAAGAGAACAAGAGTTGGTCAAGAGAGACCTAATAGCAAAGGGATCTACATGAAAAAAATGTGTAGGCCTACATCCACTTAGTCTTCTTCGGGGTTGCGATCCTCGTACTCATGATATGTGAGCCCCTGAGGGGTTGCCTTATGCACTACTGATATGATTTAGTACAACGTATAGCACACAACGGTTTCGAGCTAATAAATCAATGATCTCGCCATAAAGTTGGCTGCAATGAAAACTGTTAGCAATGATACTGCAGAAACGAGTTTCTTCAGTGGGTGACCGACTGCCATGGTTTCATCACTGGATGTCTAATTTCATTATTCCGTAGAAAGTTTTTGATGGCTTTTACTTTTGTGGTTTGACAAATTGTCAATACACCGTTACAAGTAATCCATTCAACAATTCTCTTCGACTAACCTATAAGAAGAAATGATGAAGAACATTTAGGTTTGGTTAAATTTGTTGTTAATTTTTGTGTGCTTAGATTTTGAATGCTCTTCCCTGTAGGTGTGTAGATTGATATTCTGCAACCATTAGTTACAATCTAAGATAATAAACATTGGAGTTATCGTTAACGAAATCGGGACTACCGCTAAAAAATGGGATTTTTCACTAAAGAATCGGAAGTTACGGGAGCTTACCTCTGAAAAACAAGAATTAACACTAAAAATAGGGAAGCTATGACTAAAATATGTCCACCAGTAAATTGTGGTTTTAAATGTTCTGTAGTTATATTAGTTGATAACTTTTTAAGGAAATGAGACACACAAATACGGATTCTACCATTGTAAATACATGTGTCACATGACCCAATTCCTATTAAAAAAATTAAACCTAATTTCAAGATGGCGGATCCGAGATGTCCAAAATTTAAAACTATCAAAACTGGAAGTAAATGTTTCCTTATACAAAATCGAACTTTTTATATTCAGATGGTTTAATTTTTTTATATAGGCTATATTCCATACTTTATGAAACTGTGTAATATACACTATCACACTGTCGCTACAATTGGTTGGTTGCCATGAAAATGTAAAATATCAGGATATGCACTCATTGTATTGTTACCTATTAAGTTTCTAGTTATTAGAATTGTGTTATTTTGGCCTTTATAAAATAAAACAGTATAAGACATAAAAACTACAAATACAAAAAAAATCGATTTTTTTTCATCCGACTTCGCTTATACGATCGATTTTTATCAAATATTACTTACGGTGAGGTCACGTTTATAGTACATGCGTAGCAAGTTTAGACCCAATAAGGAATTCATGGTTTATTTTCACTTTTTGAATGAGATCTAATCGATATTTTGTGTCGATTGGTTTTGAGGAAGAGCAAGGAGTAGGGAAGAAAGTTTGTGCAATGTTTTTACACTGTTTATTCAAAACGCACCATTGCAAAACTACTTACACACTACACGCAATTCGTGTTATATCACGCCAGCTTATAAGTCCAGGCTATCAGTGATGGATTAGCCTCTAACACCTATCAATACGTCCCCATAAATCAACCTTACTCAAACACTCCCTTCTTTGTACATACAATCGTGGATGTGAATGTGTGAAAATAATACAACCGTCAGCCGGGTTAACATTATACTATGCGCTACGAAACATGTCCGTTGGGTAAATTTAAAAGTGTATTGGAATAAATTATAAATGTTGGTTCAATACGTTTCTGAAAATAGATGGAAAAAAAATTACACAGTTAAACAAAATTGAAACCAATTCGAAATTATAAATCAATTTTTTATTTATATACTTTTTCATTTATACCTTCTCCTTGGAAAATAAACAGTACAAAACATTGCACAACTTTCTCATTCGCCCATTCCCAAAACTAAATAAAAACGAACTATAATCGTCAACAAAAATTGCAGTTGAATAATTGTCAATCAAAAAATAAAAATGAACCACGGACACAGTCTTAGAAAAAATTGCTTGATCAATAAATATATCCTCAGCGTAAATCGTGTTTCATTAAAATCGCGCTTTTAATGACGGCGGTCAATTCTGGTTTATTTCTGGTTTTGCGAATTATTCCTGAATCGTAATATTTTTTTTATTCAAGGATAAAATAAAGCAAGAGCTTAAAGTTTCAAAATATTTTAATAATAAAATGAGCTACAATGGTTTCGCCTTGCGAGTTTACTCACAACAAACAATTGTAGCTCATTTTATTATTAAAATATTTTGAAACTTTAAGCTCTTGCTTTATTTTATCCTTGAATATGGAGTTTCAACAAGAAATATCTGCTATTACATTAAAGTTGATTTTTTTTTTATTTGAGATTTTGGTTGTTGACCTGGATATAACCGTTAGTTAACCAGCCCGTTGTCCCCCTTTTTTGTTTTAGTGGACCAGTTTATGAACACCTACCGTTGATAAAAAGTGTAATGAACTGTTTTCTAAAACCTTGTGACTAATAATTTAGCTAATATTTGGAAAACAAAAAACTTGTGTTACAAGTATCCCCCTCCCCGATCAAATATGAAATCAGTGGTTTTATTATATCCTCAAACCTCAAAAATTTAAATAAATCTCAAACTTATAACTGTAGTCTATTGATTGAAATTATTTTACCCAGATATGTAATTTTTGTGTGAAAGAAAAATCCCAAAATATGATTTTTTTTTTTTATTTAAAAGAAAGATAAAACTGATATCTGTAAATAATGCTATAAACATGGCTGACCTTAACGTTAGCGCAGAATGCGTTATAGATATTAGCATTGCAAATCTTACAGAGGAGGTCAACTAAAGCTAGTAGAGGTCAACGATAACTCTGACTTATTGTTTAAGCGATAAGGGATGAAAAATTGCAAGTATTTCCACTTGTCCGGACTTTTACTGAACTGTAACACTCTCCAAGAGCAATACACAAAACCAAAGGGCAAGTTGTCATAACGTCAACAATGTAAATTCCATTTTTTTCTAACTTAAGTTGAATGATTTCGATAGAAATTTTGATCAAACAGACCAAAGAAAACGTAATTATCGCCAGCTTTCCCCCAAAATCGTCGGTTTTCGATTTATTGACAACAAAGGTATTGATTTAATCATTATAACATTACAATCTCTAAACAGGGACACTGTTTCGATCAAATTTTAGCGTAATATGACCCCAAAACAAAGAATTATTATATAACATAAAACCAAAAATCGGCGTGTTCATTTCGAAAAGTTTTAAATTTGAAATATAACCCCAAACTAATGTAATTATTATAACGTAAAATCAAAAATCAGCCTGTTGGTTTCGAAAGTTTTAAAATTTTGAAATATAACACCAATCTTTGTGTGTGACTACTTCGTATTCCCCAATATTTCATCGAAATTAATTGTGATGTTTCTCAGATATTCTAACTTTTTAACTGATAAACTCTACAACCGTCATTTTAGGGGCAAATTAAAAGCAATAAAAACAATTTTTTTAAAGGCTCACAACAAAATAAAGTTTGATTACTGGTAAAAGACGTACTAAAATGCGTATTCTCAATCTCAACAAATTACCAGATTTAAAATTTGTTTACAAAACTCGCACAGTAAACGAAGCGTAGGCTATATATATAGGTATTAAGGTATGTAAGGAATCCACTGCACGTACTTCAGAGACACCCTATATGAATATAAAGACGAGAGAAATAATGTCTAGTTAATTTGATCAGTTTTCTTTTCTTAGCTTTGTCTTTCATTAAGAAATATTTTTCCTTTGTAAGAAGAGACTCTCTCGGAGACTTCACAATGAAAACTGTTAAGTTTGCAGTTACATTATAAAGCTACGAATTACTGGATGGTTCTATTTTATATTATGGGTAAGAACTCTCGAGTTTCGTTTGGCCTCGAGGCTCAGGGTATATTTACGTCATTTGAAAAAGAAAAGAAAAATTTCAAGGAAATCCAAATATTCAGCTGCATCTGCAAGCTGTCATGTTGGGATGCGAATTTTTCTTTGTTTTATACAGGGTGCTCCACGAAGATGTTACTATTTTTGAATTATAATACCGGACTAATGGAACACTACAAACTTGACACTTGACAGTTATGTTACATAGATGTGTAAAAAAAGTACCCTCGAGTTTTATTTGTTTATGATCAATCAAAACAAAATGGCGGAACAACAAAATAATGGTACGTTTTCACCAAAAAGATTATATTTGTATAACCATTACAATATGTTGATTTCTAGATAACATGAAAATGATTAATGATTCAAATTTGACCTTTATTCGAATTGATGCCCATCAATAACTCGTAAGCGCTTTTGAAAAACTGCCGAGGTATCAACAGAAATTCCTCTTCAATCAGCCTCATTAATTCATCATCTGTTGTTATAGGGTGAGAATAATCTTTTTCTTTCAAAAAGCCCCATAGGAAAAAATTGGCAAACACACGGGGATCTGGAGGCCAGTCCTTGAAGCTACTGACCTATCCAACGGTTAGGAAGATCTAGATCTAAAACTCTTTAGCAAAATGAGGAGGAGCTCCATTCTGTTGGAAAAAAAATCCCTCAAAACCGGGTGAATAAGATGAGGAACTATGTAATCAGTTAATATTGGTGCGTATCTGTCTCCAGTCATTGTCTGATGGGATATGTCATACGATAAAATACCATCCTTGGTGACGGCAGCTCGACAGTTATACCCTTTGATTTCAAGCCTTCTTCGTGTACTTCATCTGATAATACAATTCCTTCACACCACTCGGGATTTTCGTCAAGCTTTTCAAATACCTTCGAACAAAATTCCACTCGTCTGTCTGGAGGTATCTCGGTAGCGAATGTTACTTTGCTTAGTGAATAAGACCTGTTCGGAGAGATCATGCAAGCTCTTCGTTTTCTGTGTTAGAAAACCTTTGGCATTTCTTTGAAACTGATCCAATTTTTAGTAGCATAGTTTTCCATTTATGAATTGATTTTCTTGATGGAGGATCCAAATTTGGATAGGTTCTTTGAAAACATCGTATGGATTCATAAATTTCAAAAGCAATACTGGAAGAACATCATTTCACTTTTTGTTCAACTGAAATATTCGAGGTTAGATATCACACATACACTGAGTGAACACAACTACCAAATTGTTTCATTGTTCTGTGGTAACAAAACAACAGCTGATCGATATTCAACAGATGGCGATGCACATTCTAATTGCATTGCATTGTGGGAAGAAGTGGTTCTATCCAAAAGATTAATGTTCTGTTTGTTATTACGCCATTTTGTTTTGATTAACCATAACAAAATGAAACTGGAGGGTATTATTGTTTACATATCTATGTAACATAACTGTAAAGTGTGAAGTTTGTAGAGTGTGAAGTTTGTAGAGTGTTCCAATGTCCGGTATATTAATTCAAAAATAGCGACCTCTTCGTGGGAGACTCGATATACCCAGTATATATTATCATAATTGAAATAAACAACATTTTTCTATTAAACATTATTTATTTATTCTCTTTAAAAACTCATTGTCTACAACATTTTACTAACGCAGAAACACCCCCAAGTCATCCCCCCACGATATCACTTTAGTAAATAAGGAGTAAATCCCTTAGGACCTTGCTGGATCTAATTTTTTTTTTCATGTTATCTTGAATCAGATTCTTTCATATTTCGTAACAGGTTTCTCTTGACCAACTCTTATTCTTTTTCGACCCTTACGATATTAAACTATACGAGGACCAAGGATAGTTTCTGTTCTTAACTCCTTTTGTTATAAGGAGATGATGACCGAGAGGTTTTTCTGCTTTAAACAACAAGAAGGGGGGGGGGAATACACTCACATAGTCATCGGGCAACAGATAACAATATTTATCCTACAATTACTTCAACAGTATAGAGAAAGTTATGTGATCTGTCGAAGAAAACTGTGCAGAGTTATTGTGGTTTTTCTGTTCGGCTGTCGTTACATCTGTGCAGTGCTGTACAGCTTTAAACGCGTGGACTATTTTGAGGATAGCTGTCATAATTTTTTTTTTTTTTTTTTTTTTTTTTTAAACCACTAAATTACGATATTCTAAAAACAAAATTTAACGATTTTGAAGAAATTTTGCACAAATGTATAACCCAACAAATTTTATTGATTGCCATCTCTCTGAAAAACGCAGTTGAGTTATGAGTAAAAGGAAGAAAATTGACCATGTGGTGTTATAAAACACGGAACGGATCAAAAGATGCTGCGGATAAAACTCCATATTTCCGTAGTCGTGGTTGCGTTTACTTTATCTATGGTTAGCTGAAATAGATTTCCTGCGGTCAGTTGAGAAGGGACTGATCCATCCAGTCTTCTGCAATCCTACGCCATTGCCATAGACGTGTGGAGATAAACTGATGTAATACGATGAATGTGTAGTTTTAAAACTTTTAGCTGAAAGCCACAATGAAGAATAAAACTTAAGTAATTGAAGACAAACCCGTGTGATTTAGTTTTCATGTTGTTTAAGGCGAAAAAACCTTTCTGCTATCATCGCCTCATACAAAAAGGAAGAAAAGAACATAAAATAAAGACCACTATCCCTCGAATACTCTAATGGCGTCAAGGTCAGAAAAGAATAAGGGTTAGTAAAGGAGAGACCTCATAAATAAGATGAAAGAGAAGATGATATAACCCAAGACTGCACGAAAAATTCGATTAGGTTCCTTCAGGATTGGCAAATCGGTATTCGCAATAATGAGACTCTCAGGGTGTGCAGGAAGAAACTGATCCACGAAGAAATCCAATTGTACGAAGTATAGGGCAAGTTTGGTAATCTCGATATTCTTTAACTTATCTTCAGGTTTCAAAGTCTAAAGGAGAACGAAAATGTAAATATTCGACTTGCCGTCCATCTGTAAATCAGCAAGAAACAAACTTGACCAATATTACGGTATAAAACCCCTTCATCTACCAATGTAATTTAACTTTTCTTACAAAGACCAAATATCCAACTTTTAAACATTATATTTAGAAGATCTGCTCGTACCGTTGTGACCTTCATCACCTCATTTACATAATGATATTTAAATATGAACACTACTTCAAGTGTTGTAATAACGCAATCCGACAACCCAGCGTACAAATAAGGTCATTATGATATTAGTCTCTTAAAATAAGAGTAAAACTGTAATTTGCAGTCTATTGATGAACCAAATTTTTTCGGATCGGAATATTTTGGAAACTGAATTTTTCGGATTGATCCGGAAAATTTTTCGCGAATCGGCTTTTTGGAAGTAGACGATTTTTCAAAAATTCCCCACATTTATGATTGTTAAACACACAGACGCCGACTTGTGGCGACTAAACTAGAGCAATGAGCAGTGCAGTCGTAATCGTACAAAACAAAGGTCGGAGACGGATCAACGCCCTCCTGTTGTTGTTGCGCCTACTCACAAATTATCTGCGACTCTAGGCCTACTTGGGAATCACTGCACGTGGGCTTGACAGCACGTGTTACTCTGCACAGGCTATTGTTATTCAATCATCAGCTGGCACGATGGGACGCCAATTTTTTTGTTTATTGTGTATCCACTTGTTTACCGAACTCGACCTTGGTATTGCTAAAGTAACCATTTTGAAATGTATGAACATCTAGTTAATCAGCTATATTTGAAAAAAAAAGTTATAGTATTGATTTTTTTAACGCTTTCTCTTAAATACGTAAAATAAAGGAGGTTATTTAATGGGTTAATAAAATCAATTTAGAACAACCCCCCCCCCTCCCCCGATCTAAAAAAGCGATTCTTTGATATCATCTGTGAATCGTTTTTGTTCAATTTTTTTATGTGGGAATATTTTGGCCATATCTCAGAATTTTTTTCCCCCCATTTCGTCGATAACTCAAAATTTAGGTTTAGATGCATGCCATTAAAAAAAAAAACCTCAAAATTTTAATACTACCATCGTCTGACTAGGCCTGTAAGGCTCAAACAAAGCTATTGATTGCCATTTCTCCAAAAATACCGATTCCGAAGCTATTACGAAAAACGAAAAACAAAAATGGAGCTGCTATTAAAGGGCTCAAAGTATTTGATTGTTAAAAGTGTAATATAATCAAAACTTTATTAAGAAGTCACAAGTAAAATAAAATTAGACTTCTCTAAATAAGGCCAATGCTCGAAATATTCCCCCTACTCAGTCCTTCCACGACGATTGTTGATTGATTGTGTAGGACTGAGAGAATTGAAAACAATTAAGATTAGGACCGCCATGATGCGAACTAATATAACAAATTTACTTTCATTTCTAAATATAGCCATTGTAACCCGAAACCATCAAACGAATAACCTTGAAATGCATATTATACGTGCACTATTAAAGAGAACAGGTTGTTGATACTTACCCGGCTCGATCATACAATGAAAATACTAGCATATACTAGAGGATATGTGAGATTAGAATGTTGGTATCTTGGGTCCTATAGAAAATGTTTTTTCTGAACCTTATAATTGTACTCTCTTGACTCAGCTTCGCTAGTGTCAGTGTACATACGTGAAGAAACCTCAAATAACTTGGCCCTGGCAAATCTCGACCACACATTTTCTTTGGAGATTAGGTTAGGTCCATCAATCAGATACGATAGCTACCAAAAAAAATTAAAATAGGAACATGAATTTTGGTACATACTATAGTATGTTTATATAGAACCCAATTGAAATTCAGGAGATTTAAATTTGTCAGCCATTTTAAACAGTTTTTATTCATATCTCGCGTGTTATTCAACTTTAAACTAAATTAGGTAAAAATTTACAAATCTTCAATTCTCCATGTAACGGTATCAATCCTAACCTCGCAAGAAAATGTGGCTCCACAAAGTCACTGACACGAGCGAAGCGAGTGGAGACTTTCTAATATATACACATGAACGACATCAATAAAGTAGTCATTTACGTTGTACAGAAAACCTGTGTAACAACTGTTTTAAACAAACTTTACCCTACTTGATCTACCCAATTTTTAACATTTCTTCAAACCCCACGAGATAAACTTTCGGCATTTATATTTACATGATCTGCTTTTATTGCATTGTATGGGTAAGTAGCATGATGGTGACTTTTAATTTGTAAAGTATACTTTGGTAAATACATTTATTGAAACCCCCACCGGGATTGTATTAGTTGTATACTGCAATGACACATGTTGGTTGGGATGTTGTACATCGCAATCTGATTAACAGGGGCGTCAATTATCGACTAGCTTCAATCATCACATACATCTGCACCAATGACCTGCAGTAAATCTAAACACATTCTGTGACGTTTCTGTAATGAATACACAGTAATAAATCTAAATAAAAGGATCAAGTGTGTGCTAAAACCGGACTACTTAGGGACTGTTATTTTTATAAAGCGGAAGTCTTTCAAGCGGCCTAGCGCTAATATATTAATGTTTTCGTCGAATAAACGTACGTATTCCTAATTGGAATAACTTCTAGTTTTATTTGATTCTTCACAAATAAGATTTCCAAAAATAAAATATTTAAACTGAATAGTTTTTACCCCTAAACTACCCCAAGGTCATTTTTTTACCGCTATATTTTCTCTATATGTGGGACAATACAAAGTTTGAAATATATAGGGTTTATCGTCTTGTCTGTGTAGGCTTGTTGCGACTTACAGACATCCGTGTCAAATTATAGGGCACCTTGGTTTTACTTACGGACCAAATTTCATAAAAAATGGTTTATGAGTTTAGACTGCACTGCATAGACAATAGACATAATTCTAAAAAAAAAACAGTTTTATAGGTTCAAGGGAGATCAAAAATTATTTCCAAATCGACAATCCTTTCAATTTCATGACCTTTTCAATTAAATTATCTAGAGCTTTACTACTTATTTGTAAGGGGGAAAAAACAGATTTAATGTTTCTTTAGCCTCTTTCTGGGTATAATATGAAGTGCTTTTGTTAGAGATTCCAGCTTTAATCCTCGTGTGGGCTCAAAAATGTACAGTGTTAACCCAGCATCGTGGGCATAATATTGGGAACCTACAATTACTAGCGAACTCTGGTTGTGATTGCTAGAACAACGGTGACGGGAATCAGATAGGTTAACTTATTTCGTTTTCTTGTTGTTTAAAGGCAAAAAAAAATCCTTCGGTAATCATTGCCTTATAAATAAAGGAAGAAAAGAACATAAAATAAAATACCCTTAGCTTTTTAATAATCTATAAGCCTCAGGGTAGGACGAGGATAGGAGTTGGTCAAGAAAGAACTGATAGGGATGATGAAAGAGAGGGTTCTAAGTGAGACATGAATAAAGTGTAAATCCAGCTTGACTCTCTCGGGATAGCTCACCCCATACTCACTAAAGAAAGCCCCTTGAGGGTGCTACCTACACTACATAGTCATCAGGAGTCTGTCCTTAAAGAATAATTAAGCCATAGAGTTTAGTATTACTATAGTTTTTCGCCATTACTATACTCTACAAACAAAGAAATTAAACATGATTATAAAGTCCTCTTAATATGTATGTAAATCTTCTACATTTATATTTATTAACAGAGACAACTGTATCTGTGCTACGGAGAGAGTAATAAATCTACCGGACAACTGTATCTGTGCTCGTAAACGGAGACAAAAACCTGCAGTAGTATCAATTAAAAGTAAACTGTAAATTAACTGTAACGGTTTAAGAGTTTAAGGGAAAAACCCAGTACAGCTTTGTCTGTCCTATTAACTTACATTCTAAAAGTAACTTACTCCCAAGTTGTAACCTATTTAAGTACAATGTTTTGGATCCGTTCATTTGCCGACATCGATATATTCAGATCACTAGTTGTACATATTAGACAATAATTGCAAGTTCTAGATAGAAAACCACTAACGAAAAACTGTATCAAACGCCCGGTTTTTTTAAAAATTTTGCGACAATCCTTTTTTCCCCCAATGATATTCAACAATAACTAAAACCTAATTTACATGCTAAATTTAAATAACATTTCGACTACAAACGCTGTTATAGGCTAAATGTAATTTTTAGGTTATGTTCTTAACATTTTAGTTTTTATTTTCTCACATATATTGGAACGATCTACATTGTATGTATAGATCATTCTCGTAGTGCCATTTTAATAAAATTTGGTATATATCAACGGTACTAACTTTCATAGCTCAATTAAATGTGAATTAAAATAAGAGGTAAAGAGTAGTTATATTCAGTACGGTTCTAAGGAATTAAGTCACCAGCCACCGAGGCCCACCAATGGTAGTTCAATTTCCAGTTAAGGCAATTTGAATTCCTTAATTATTAGTGTGAACGAACTTAAGAATTAAGATGTTGTAATTTTACAACCTTTGTTATATATTGTGTAGCTTGTACGAACTGGTAGTGTGTAGTTTGACCTGTGATTGCTGCAATGTCAACTAGTAAATTTTTTAAAAAAGCTGGGTGAGTGAGAAAGTTTGTGCAATGTTTTTACACCGTATTAAGTATATAGAATCGTCAGCAGTTTATATTTTTTTAAACAATATTCCAAAGACTACAACTTCACAAATATAAAAATACGGTATTTGTTTAAAGCTGAGAATAGTAAATATTGATGACGTCATAGTTGAAACCTGATCAAGAATCAACAATGTTTTATGCAAGCAGAGAAGGGAAAACTAATTGCCATCCATTACTCAAAACATTATTATACAAAAGCATTATATTACCTCTATCAATTACTATGCAAGTGGAAAATATCAAGTTAAGTTTTCGTGTAACAGTCTCACATAACCCCCCCCCCATTCGAACTTTTGTATAAACTTAAATAGTTCCCAAACACTTTTGGGATTGTTAACTAGGTCACCCAAAGTTTCTTTAATGATAATATGGAATTTTTCATCTGGGGCTGGCAACTCGGATCTTGTGGCGTGTAAAATTAAAGGGCATAAAAAGACAAAATTAATGGCGCTCGCGATTTTTTTTTTTGGATTATCCATCCAAAAAGGCATCATAAAATTTATTTGAGAATTTTTAATTGTAAAATAGCTAAGTTATCTGAAATAAGAACACTAAACAGTTTTTAAAATGTTCTCTAGACTAATCTGAGAGAAGCATTCAACGTTGAACTGAATTTTACCTGTCCCCCAAAATTATGGTACTTTTGGACACATTTAAAATACAAAAAAAATCCACGTCAGGTGATATATGAAATTAAACTGCTTTTCAAGACTAAACTAATACCACCAACAAGTTTCATTACTACCTTCATAAAAATGTTATTTCAAAATGTGTGACTTTTTCAAAAAATTGTATTGCATTTTTACAGTTAGTATGGTAGTCACATTTCATTTGAACACTTAACGTAAATAATCACATCAAACCAACTTTGAATACAAATTGTAACTCTCATACTAACTGTAAAAATATATTTTTTTTAATGTCATCCACATTTTTTTGAAATAACATTTTTAATGAAGGTAAAAATGAAATTTATGGGTGCCGTTAGTTTTGCCTTAAAAAATAATTTCGTGGTTATTTTTTGTATTGCAAATGTGCCCAAAAGTAGCACAATTTTGCGGGACAAGTAAAATACAGTTCAACGATTAATGGCTCTCTCAGATTAGGCTAGATAACATTTTTAAAACTGTTCAGTTTTCTCATTTCACATATTTAGCGATTTTATAATTTCAAATACATTTTGTGCCGTTATTTTGGTTACGACGATCCAAAAAATATTTTGTAAACTCCATTAATTTTATCTTCTTATCCCCTTTAATTGACGTGTCACAAGATTCGGGTTCCCTTTCAAAAATTTTGAGTACTCCAAAATTCCCCTCGTTAGGAGAAAATGCAAAAAACCAAACTATCAAAAAGAAACTTCAAATAATCTGTTTATAAACAGTCCCAAAAGGCTTTATTAAAGTTAAGGTGGGAGGGTGGGACTATAAAAAACAATCTTACCGGGAGATTCGCACCGTAATAACGACCCCCCCCCCAATCGGAGGTGGTAATAAAATTTGCACACCACAAGTGAAGAAAATTATACTGAAAAGGTTTTTTTTTTAACAATACGCTCAAATATATTGATTTTTAACTCCTGTCAAATTTTCCCCAAAACACGTATTTTCCAAAATACAACAACAACAAAAAGGGAGGAGAAATAAAAAATATCAGTCGAAAAAATTCAAGAAGGTGTAAAAGGCTACATTATTTGAATGACTTTTCGAACAAAAATATGTATATTTTCTAAGATTTTGCGAAAAAAATACCTTAAATACTGATGAAAACAAAAATGAAAAAGTTTTTTTTTTTTAAGTTATACGTGTTAATCTACTTAATATAAATATTTGCTGTCTCTTGACAACTTTTGATAAAAAAAGTTTATTTTCCAACTTACGAGTGATTTCCACCGGAAAATTAAAAATCGTACTGTGCTGAAAATGTTGAGCTACGTATAACATTTTCATGATGGAAATAATTTATTTTATTTAAACCTAACATTCATAATAGAATAAAACTTTAATACAAATTCTCACAAATAGTACGTTAATTTATTCAAACGCGTTTCAGCGACAAAGTCGTCATCTTCTGTTTGACTAAATAAACGCACAATTTGTGTTCAAATTTTATAACTATCAAGTATACCAATTCACAAGTCCTAACCTAACCTCAATATTTATAATGTCACGGATATAAATAAATTTATATTATAAATTTGTTTAGTATTTTCAACATGTATAATATTATGATTTTAGTTTAATAAAAATCCTGCCATAATTCGGAAAATACACGTTTTTCAAAACAATTTTAAGAGACAATGAATTTAAAATACCATATGTATTTTTTTTTAAAATTTCTGGAACATTTATTTTTCATTCGTTTTCGGCCTTAAAATGTTAGCCAGTTTAAGGGAGTTTTCCAGAAAAGTCTCTGATTTGTAAACAATTTTATTAATTACGTGTATAACAATAATAAACTCTCGATTTTGTCTTGCGATTACGAAAAAATCTCCCGGTTACACTTTTATTCATTCATGGTTAGAGATTTGTAAATTTTAACCATGAAAATGGATAATTCGACTATATAACGCCGCTTTGTTCGAGTTTCTACACTTACTTTTAGAACACCCTATATTTCAACCGTTTCCCAAGGGTAATCAGTTCCCAGAACGTTATTCATAATGAGAATAACAGATTGATTTGTCTTCTAGATAAAGCTTTTAAAAACTTCACCCCTTTCAGATTGGAACGCAAATACTTGACCCGTATGTGACTCACTCGAACAGCTGTGCCGTATAACGTATAATATATGAATTTCGCACCTTTATATTATGGATCTGCGCAATCCCTGTGGACAAGGTTATCTATTTATTGGCAGATGTTTATTTTAGCTTCAAATATTTTGGCACAGTAGCTGTAGTTATGGACAACGCTTTGTGTACTAAAGAAGTTTTCTTGGAATGGGTCGATGGGGAAGGTCATTGCTAAGGTCGTGTAATGAGGGTCAATAAACAATGCCACCAACACAAAGAGTTTGGGGGATAATATTATAGATTGGAACTTTTTAACTGGGATATATTAGAGATCTGATCGTAACATAGAGACGGTACGATGAAATGTGCATCGATCCAGATTCTCAGACAAATAATAATCGGTCCATTATGCACATATTTCTGCTTCCCTTTATTGTATAATTTATTATGTAAATTTTGTATGCTATTATTATTCTTGGTAGAACACAAAATGAATACAGAATAATATATGTAAACAATCTAATAATTTATTAGCAGTGCAAAAACATTGAACAAACTTTCTCACAAACGGAATGCGAGAGAATGTGTGGGGTTGCCTGATAGTCCATACCCGGTATAACAAACTATAGGTCCTATTTAAATACATATTTTATTTTTAACTTCATCCATGGTTCAGTTTCACTTTTAACTTACATTTTTGATGACAAATAGTTTTGATTGGGGGGAGGGGGTGAGTGAGAAAATTTGTGCTGTTGTTCACAGTTTATTTTCCTCTGTAAGAGTTTAAGATTCTTCAACTTATAGTCTTTATACGATTCACAGATAATAATCGAATAGAATTCAACTAACGTCTTTGAATTGGGTTCTATTATATCTGTAGCTATTATCCGAATCCAGCTTTCCCAAGGTTATGATGCTTGCTCTTCTATTCCTTTCTGTCACAACAAAAAACCTAGACCTTGGCAGAAGAGTAATGTCCTGTAAAACAATTCAAGGTGAACGTTATTTGATAATATTCAGTCTAATGCAACAGTTTTGAGTGGAGGGACAAGTTTTCTTGATACTATAAGTGATAGGAGGATCGTCTCATAAACACAAGCACAAGGGATTATAACCTGGCGCCATGATTCATCTACTGGACTCACCTTATTGCAAAATCCATTTTTCCCTTGAAATTAAGAGTTTTTTTTTAATTTGCCAAAAATTTAAAGAAAATGTTTTACCAAACAACAATCAACTTCAACCAATCGCTGTCCTCGTATTCTAAGGAGATGATTACACTGCTGTCGTCAAATTCATTACTTAACCCTGTTGTATATTAATCATAGTTTATATTTTGTATGTTCTTTTATACGTCATAATGCAAATAAGTTGTATTTGATGATACTGTATCGCTATTTCCTACGAGGTTTCGTACAAAACAAAAAGTATAAGAAAAATGGCGCCAAAATTACAGATATAGAAACGCTTCCAACAAATTTATGTGTTTTACTAATTAATTTAAAACTGCATAGCGAAAAAAAATCCATGAAACTCCTAGTACCATTTACAACTGTTTAGGTCTATTAATCTAAAGGTTATAGGATGTTGTCATTTATAGCTTGATTTTGTGTAGCTGAATGGATTAGGTTTAATTGATATCTGTACGTGGTTTTCTTAAAACATATCAATCTTTTACACGTTATTTTAATATGACATAATGCTAATAGGCAATAATGTTGTTTTTTGGTAATAATGTATCGACTGAATGATTAAGTGGGGTTGGCTCGACACTTTGGGGAACTAGGGTCATCTGTTCAAACTCCTGCTTAATGAGCAACCATTCTTGGAACTGGAGGTGTTTGTTTGTTTGGTCAGCCGAAGAGCGACACTCAAGTGACGAGGTTCGTCGTCTGTCAGAATAGTATTCGCGGGTAGTATTCTGGGGTCTTGGCTAGTCCTTGGCTAACCTGGTATCCTTTAAAACTAACAGAAAGCACAATACCAATCATAACTATTCTGAACTTATAAAGTAACTGTTGAAGTTTATTTAAGTATCCAATTCAATGATATGCCATATTGTCGATGGGCTTTATGATTGCGATGACCATAATTCCTAACCTAACCTATACCCGCCCGACTGGTACCTGATACGTTCACATTTCCAGGAAGTGATTGCTATTGACTGGGGGCGGTCAATATGTCGAGCCAACCCCACGACACCAACTGAATCGCTATTTCATAGGAGGTTTCATTTAAAAAAGGAAGCAAGGTGCAGACTTTAGTGCTTTGCTTTTCTTGCAATGTTTGTACATAACTATGTTTTTCATGTACATATTTTAAGGTGGACATGTTAGATTTTCGTATTTTATGTAATTATTCAATACAGTTTTATCTTCAAAATTCTTTCTTTTATTATATTATTTTCCCTTATGTTTTAATTGAGCAGGACGTCTGTGAGTATGCCTGTGTAAAGGAGGGTTTTACCAGATGTTGTTTTCGTTCGTTTTAAAAACTATAATGTTCACTTCTGATGTATATTTTCAGAATGTAAGAATCAAGAGTAGTGGAACAAAGGAACACTCTCAGGGTCTCACTACGAGTTCAGGTGTGGCAATCCCGCGGGATTATAGCTTGATCTACACTTTTTTTTCATGGAGTCTTCAGTTAGATCCCTCGGGAAAAATTACAATTACATTAAAGAACTTCTGATACGGCTGTGTTTCAGTAAAGTAAATTTAATTTTTTGAGTTTGAAGGGCCTTTTTTAACCAGCCCTGGCACCGCGACCAATGGTCTATTGTGCAACTAAAGCCTCCTCATTCTAGCTTAGCAGATTTGTCCCCCTTACGAGTTTAAGTAATCCACTAACCAGCTCTTCCAACGATAGTTCCCCAGCAATGTGGAATCCAAAAACCTTTCGCCTCTTATTGGTCAGAGCTCCACAATTGAAAATTATGTGGTCTGGAGTCTCCCCATCCTTCCCGCACCATGATACCTGTGCAAATGCAATCTCAGACCACAGTCTCCCGTAATAAGTCTGAGTTGCCCCCTACCGGGTCACTATTGTCTTTTCAAGACTACCTTAAGGCATATCCTTAATTAATGATTTTACTATGGTTGTGCCTCTTAGGCTTCTCCATCTTTGCTGGAGTTTTGGATCAACTCGCCTACTTACGGCCATCATGGGCAGACGCACGGATATTCCTACTTCTAGTTCGGGGCCTACAAACTCTGATGCAGAGCCCAGTTTAGCTAATTTTCCAAGATACTGTTCAAGGTGTTAATAATCAAAGAAACATCCAATGTTATAAAACAATCATATAACATTATTACAAAAATTTAATTCCATCTCCGCCTTTTTTTTCTTTTCTTTTTTATCAATATAGGTTAACTGCTTTCGATTTAGGTCATTGGAATCTTGCTTGCAATCTGGTTGCACCGGTGAAGGTGTTATGGTGGGAACATCTGATCATTGGCCCACAGACGAGCAAGACATGGAGTAGGGCAGTGTAAGACTACAGTTTTAGTTAGTTAATTTTATTTGGTCAAGTTTTGCAAATTTACAATGGGATGCTAAGTTACGGCGAAGGGTGTTCCCAAAATCTCGGGAAGGCCTAAAAATTTGAATAAGTGAGTTGGAAATAACCATACGGCATTTTATTAGTCTACCGCTAGTGTTGAACAGATTGTAAGTTCTTCAAATGAATTAATTACAAATAACTCATTGATAGAGTGGTGTTTGTCAGACCTCACAGAGTATGGATAACCACGTTTTCCTTCGTTATGCCTATCTAACCTCAAACCATCCACAGTACTAAGTGGTGATTCCTCCCCTCCCTCAACAGTATATCACCCCAAAAACTATGTTGTTGTTTTTGAAATGTTTTATACATTTGGTACTTTCAGATTAGTTTTTGTTCGGTTTGAGGATGAGTGAGTGAGTGAAATATTGTTATAATGTTTAGTTATTTAGGGTGGTTAAGTAAACATCAAACTGTTTTAAACATCTAATGTGGGTCAAACTGTAAGCAACATAAACTGACTGTCCGTTAATGTCAACAAGTCTGGCCAAACCTCAAAACTTTAACCCACCAACACACATAAAGTACAGAAACTGTCCCACAGCTCTGATGCGCCTAAAGTTCCTCTTCTCTTCTAAATTTTACACAACATTGCATTTATTTATATTAATTAAATGGCAATGCGAAATCATAATATATTATAGTTTTTTGTACGTCTATTACAACTACCACACGATGAGAAAAGCGTAGCGTATAAGTTTTAAAAGCAGTTTTTGTGAGAAGTGACAAACAATTCATAGCCATTAAAATATGGATTTCATTTTCATTGATTTCTTTTTATTAGGGTCCGTAGGCAAAATTAAGGAACCTTTATAATATCACACACGTGTCTGTCTGTACGTTCCAACCCGTCTACACAGATAAAACCATAAATCCTATATATTTCAAATTTTGCGTTTATTTCTTTGTATTGTCTCACATATAGGAAAAATATAGCGGTAACAAAAATAAAGAAGACTTTGGAGTAGTTAAGCGGAAAAAACTATACCGTAGTTTAAAAAAATTAATATTATATGTTGAGTATCAAATAAAATTTGAAGTTATTCTGATTACGAATATGTATCTTTATTTGACGAAAAAATTAATATGTTGGCGCTAGGCCACTTAAAAGACTTCGACTTTATAAAAATAACAGTCCTATGCCAACGGACCTTGTGGGTCTTGTGGTTTTTATAGCACAAGTTTGACAATTTTGTTTTGAGTCCGTAAAGGCTACACTTGAGCAAAATTTGAACATATCTTAATTTTGTTTTTTTTCTTAATGCAGCCCAAATTTTGTATTATCAAAAATTGGGGGGAAACGTCCCACGCTATTGCCAAAATATATATCCTCATATTTTGACTGATAATTAGCGAAAGTACACTTTTTGTTGACGAAAGTTTTAGTTAAAATTTATTTGGTTGTGGGGGGGTTGATGAACGAGACAATTTGTGCTATATCTTTCCAACATTTATTATTTTTTTTTTATTGTAAGATTTTTGTTGTTGTTTTTTGATATAGTAGACTATTCGAGAAACCTAATTATTGTTTAGGATCATTTATCAATTTTAAAATAAGAAAATGTCTAATAACAAATTTAAGAAAAAGATTACTTGAAAAGCGTCGAGGGACAAAGTCAGGGTTATTTGAGGAAACCGGTTAACCCATAATAGCTCCATATTAGCAAACCTATTTATAGCAAAACGCAGTTGATAACAGACAAAACTCAGGTTTAATACAACGTTATCTGGATTTGCCCCATAACATAAATTTAAATTCTGAAAATTCAGCATAAATAAATTAAACAAGTACTTTGGAATAAACTTTATATTTAGCGTCCCTACTATCCTACAGGATTTAGTCACATGACAAGAGTAAATGAATTACGTTTCCACTCTGACGATCCAGCAGGAACAAGTTTCCGTCATTTAATATCTCTATTTAAATGCAGACGCTGATAGAATTCCATTTTGAGTGAAAACAATTTATGCAATTATATATATTGGAATAGTATTCATACAGGGTGATTTAAAATTATTTTGGGAGCTGATTCTAGAGCTAAATATAAGAAAAGTGTTTATATATAGGAAACACTTTGTTTCCCGTCTTTCGGCCATTTTATATTTTTACAAAAAAAAAAAAAAAATCATATCTTTGGAAGTAGATTTTCCTCTTTTAACGAAAAACAAAATGCTTTACATTTTTTCTCCAGATCAAAAGGATAACCGAGATGTCGACAAAAAACTAAAAACCCTAATTTCTTGGTAATTTACTACAACACCCAACAATAGCAGAAAAATAAAATATTATGGAATTCTGATAGTTGTTAATTTTATACTTGTAATCAATTGTCTAGATATGTACGGATAATTAAAAATTTCCCTTAAAATTTTTAAAATGACGACTTTAAACTAATGTAAATATTTTGTTTTAAACGTTCTAATACGTTTGTAAAATTGTATATTAATAAAAATTACAAACTAAATTTGTAGAATTTTAAATTCCAATAATATCATAAATATTTTTTATTTTTTTTAAAAAGATAAGCTGTTATTGCCAACTTAATGGGAATAAAATATTTAATCAGTGATAAAATACTAGTCGCAATTTTGAAATTGTCAAAGAAAACATTTTCAATTTTGAAAATTTCTAGATAATGGATATTATTATTAAGAAATATCATAATTACATAATATTTTGGTTTAGGCTAATTTGAGTTATGTAGACATTTACCAAGAAAATATTTTGGGGGGGGGGGGGGAACTAAATTATCTTTTGACCTATGAACAAATTTAGAAAAGTATTTTGTTTTTCTTTAAAAGAAGAAAATAGTTTGTTCCTTGTAAATATTTTTTACAGTTTCCGAGATATTCAAAATTTATTCGTCCGCCATTTTTAAAATGTACAAAACAATGTGTTTGTTTTCTGGTATACTGGTAATAGATTACGTAATTATAAGTGTATACCAAATTTTCACTCAATATTTATTTAATCTACTTCCAAAGCTCTAATGGATTTTTTTTTGTACAACACAAAATGGCTGACAGACGTTTCGACTTTTATGTTCATATAAACTTAATTTGTTAGTTGTCCCTCGTAGAAACGCTGTTATCTGAGACTATGAAATGTCCACTGATCCAATCGTTAAAGAAATGTGGCACTATTTTGGGTCACTACGAGCGGAGCATTTAAATTGAAAACCCTAAATTTAAAAAAAAGGTTTGATTTCCAGGAAGAAAGAATGACATCATTATTGTTGTTCAGGTCAGCGGTTTCAAGATAAACTTTTTTTTAATGTTAACCTATATTTTTTTATAAGCCACGTTATTCGTCAGAGCCGGCTGGTTTGCTGTTTCTGCGTCAATCGCGTATTTCCTTACTCGGCCGATTTTAATAATTTAGTTGTCAAATTAAACAGTGTTGCCTGCAGATTTGCCGAAAATTATTCATATTCCTTGACAATTCTTTTCTTGTAATAAATTTATCATTTATACAACACACCTGTTATGGGTAAATATAATGTTTCCCAACAAAAATAATTTGTAACAACTGTTATGAATTCTCAAATACGTTTTATTTTGTTGTTTTGTTTGAGAAGTTATAACAGCTGTTTTAAATTATTTTGAGGTTAACTTATATAGTGCTTAAGTAATCTGTCAGGATTCACGTTGTGCTGTGAATGCTTACATTCTGCAAAACTAAACAGTTTATTTGGCTTATTATTAATTGCGTAGGAGCTTAGATAGACTAAACGCCGGCCGCAGGAAGACCGCGAGGAAAACATCGGAACTGATCGACGACAAAATGCCAATGACAGAAATCGAAGGTCACTGAATCCTGAAGTAAACCAACAGGTTCAGTTGTTTTGATTCCAACATGAACTTCAGACTTCAACATTATTTTTAAATTGCACGTTTATTTGATATTAACACTCCATATTTTGGTGTAGATGATGAATGTGGATATTGCAGTGCTTTGATGTTTCATTGTGTTAATAAAACATGAATACATTTGATGAAACAACCACACAAATGTAGTTTTTCGAAACTGTTAAAATTCTTAACTGGAAACGGCAAGTAATTTATATTTTGTGATGAAAATTTAAAATGGGTTTATATATGCAGTTAAATGCCTCGTAGTGTATGTATCATTTATGACTTGTATAAAGTTTTATTATACAATGAAAAATGAAAACCAAAAACCTCTCATTTCATCATCGTCTTATGTAAAAAAACAACAACATAAAATGAAGACCCCCCCCCCCTAGCCCTCGAATACTCTAATATCGTCAGGGTTGAATTGTTCACCACGTTGGAAAGAGAGGAATCTAACCCAAGACTAAAGGAAAAAGGTGTAAGATTCAGGTAGATTACTTCGGGATTGCAAAGATCGTATAGGTGAGCACCCGAGAGGTGGTACTCATTACAACACTAATAGCTAAGGCATAGTTAATTACCGTGTGATTTATCCGTTCGGATATTTTGAGGTTATATTTACAACATGTCTCAAAATGAATGCGCACAATTACGGCGCAATGTCTTTCTAATTGGTAATAAAAGTCAGAAAACTAGTTTCCGAATAAAATACAATTATTTCGTTCATTCTCCTTATTAGACTTGCAGCAAATTTTGCGGAGAGAGACAAAACTGTACATTTATTTGCATTGTTCTTGTTATTTCCGATGAAACGTCAAAAGAAATAATGTGTTTATATTTGCAATAACAACATTTAAATAAAAAACTTGTTCCCTTGAGCATTAGATATTAAAACTTATCTTTTCCTCTAACAACTCTCAGACTCCTTCTAAGGTCAGCGGATTACCCAACAGTTTATACAAAAACATGAGGAGATAGTCCGGCTCGACTAGATGTTTAGTTTCCTCGCAACACTTACCAAAAAAAACAAACCATTCTAATTTGACGACAATATTATTTCAGAATAACTACGTACCTAGGTTTAATTAAATTCACACTGTGTATAGAAGCACGGCGGCTTTAGTTTCATTTAATCGATTCTTACGATATAATGCCCTCGTGAATACATTCACCTCCTCTGATAAAATACCAATGTTTGTTGAATCGATTTCTGACTAAGTTTATTTTTAGATCACAAATATTACGTTGAGAGTTTATTTTGAAATTGCTTTTTTAAACCCAACGTTCCGCGTGTTGAACTGCCTCTTCAGAGTATCCTCAACTGTGTGTACAGATCATTTGGTTTTATTCCTGGGCGATTCGCAGAGGTGTAAGGAGAAAACACTATTTGTGTGGTGGATTTTGATGAAAGGCATTGTCTGTCCAATAGAGTTGAACAAGAAGCTGAAGTGAACCTATATATTAGTAGAAGAATTTGAAGAACGGTAACAAGAAAGAAAAATGGTTTGAAGATAAATTAGGCTTAATTTTATGAAGGAATTTTGCCAAGAGATATTAAGTTTAATTCAAGCAACCAAGGATGTTTAGTTGTAAAAGACATGATCGTATCAAATTGAAGGATCAGACGAAGATGTCTAGTAAATGGCAAAGGGGTATTTGCAAGTTGGAGATAGCAACATTTAAGAACATTGGCATTTTCTAGACTAATCTCTACTTTTATATGATTGTCAAATGTGGAAAGTCGCAAAGTCTATTTATAACAAGTTACAGATCATTTAAATAACTGTATCAAGAGAATTTATAATATTCATTAGTCAAAGCGGACCTCGAAAGAATATTTGTAAAGTGATTTATTTTTTTCAGTTAAATTTGCTTGTGGAATTGTGAACGTGGACCAGAAAAAAAGAAACTTAACTTTATTCAAACCTTAATGTTGGCTCTACTGTCTGTCACTGAATTCTTGTTATTGAGGGGAGGGGGTGTAGACACTATATTAACCCAAATACAATTATACTTTTTTTTAAATCGAGATTTTGTACGCTTTTTGACTCGACCGAGTACCCGATAGGTGCTCTCGCTTGGTGTGTGTTAGCAATGACTACATAAATACTATATGTAGTCATTGCTATATAGTATTTATGTAGTCATTGGTGTTAGGGTTTAATCCTTACGGAGGTTAAAAAAATTAGTGTTGACCCAGCATCGTAAAGAAAATTTGGTGTTACGATGCGATAGTAACGAATTCTGGTAACGAACTCTAGAATTACAGCGACGGGAATTTTTACATGCTGATCCCACATCATCTGATAACAAATCTAGTGGACCTAGGCGTGTTGTACTGTTGCACAACATTTAGTATAAACATTAGACTTGGGGATCAAAAAATTGGAATCGGGATTATTCAATGAGAATATTTTTTGTTTGCGTATGCTTTTGCTTTTAATGTAAATACAGGAGAAAGTTATTGCAGTGTTTTTAATGCGTTTATTTACCTTACAAAGCAATTCAATAAATATACAACTCCACAATATAGGACGCGTGTAAGCCATTAAGTTGTTTTTAGAAAGGAAATCGCGTGTTCTTAAAAAGCAGAAGTGTCCGACGATAAGTAACGTTTGGCTAAACTCAAGGGAAAAGAATTTTACAAATTAGATGCGAGGGAGCTACTTCCTTCTTGTTTTATTCAAAGCAAATATTGTTCTTAACAATTTGTTTTTCATGTTTTGAAGCCTTGAGTTCTTATAAGTCGGTTGATATAAATAACTGACGTATCGTGAAATAAGTTTTAATTGGATGCTACATTTGGAATGCATCAAAATATATTTAGTATATAGAAGAAAGTTATGTGAGGGGTCTAACAAAATTGATGTCGAAGTTGTTGCAATGATGTCTGTTTGTTGTGGCTGAGCTCGACAGCCCAAACGCGTGGTCCAATTTTAATCAAATTTGGATGTGATATATTTTGGCCTTGTCTGGGGACAATTTTTTTTGATTACTCAAAATTAGAGAGTAGCAAACATAAGATAAAACATAAATTTACGACTTTATTCAAAATACGTTCTAACAATTTTGATCAAATTTTGTTCACATCTAAAACCTCTAAGGATTTAAACAAGTCAGATTGGTCGCTATCTTTCAAAAAGAAACTATTCGTGATTTGAACAAAAACAATGAAAATTATAAAATACTTACGTTCTCAAAATCGGCTTTACGATTTCGTTGAAATTTTAGTGAGATTTTGAAGATTAATGACCTAAACCTATGTAAAAAAATCTACTTATGGTTCACGAATAACTGGCATAAAACGAAAATGAGTTTCGATCCCATTAACTTCAGTCAAATACAGTTAATTCTAGAACTGTTAGTTTGGTTTCCGTGGTAGTGCTGTCCCAAAAGTGACAGTTAATTTTGTTTCCCAAGGTGGCGCTGTCGCAAAAAAATTTTCCACTCTAGAAAAACCATTTGATGTTCTCGATCTAGATACTATTGTAAAGCTGAAAGTCTACTTTATGATTTTGTGTTTTAGTTTTTACTATATTGGCAATATACAGTAGGCCTACCAATATAGGCTACAAAAAAGTTCTGATTTTTGTAAAAGGTTGCGTAACAAATATGTACACCAAATTTGATCTCAATATCTTTTCTATTTCCAAAGATATTAAACGTTTAATAAAAATAAATAGAAAAATGGCGGATAATTCGAAAATTAAGCATTTCCAGATAAATTGAATTTTTTTTTTTTAAACTAGAATAGCCTGGTAAAATTTGACAATATTTTCTAGACTCTCTTTCTCCCCCCCCTCTCTCTCTCTCTCTCTTCCTATATATATATATACATATATATATATATATATATATATATATATATATATATAATGAGTATATGTATATACTCGTTATAACTTCGCAATTTGTCTGTCATGTAGAGTTGATACCATTACATGCAGAATGGTGTTGTGCACATTTATATCTAATTTAGTCTGTTATATAATGAATAACACACGATATGAACTAAAAATATGTTTTAAATGACTGCCATTTTGATTTCAATAGGGTTCTATATGAGCACAATATAGTAGCCTACCTTATAGCAAATTCATGTTCCTATCTTAACCTTTGTGGCCGCTATCGTGCTTACGTACAGACAGCATGTCGAAATATACTTTTCTCTTTCCTTTGAAGATCAATCAAAAACAGATGTTGAAAAATAAGGTTCGTGGAAATTTGGAAAATACCAAAACGAACCCTGACCATCATTTAAAACAACGAATGTGGTCAATTTTCGGTATAATTGACATTTTAGAAACAGCTGATTATAATCGTTAAGAACTTCATAACTAACGTGTCAAATAATTGTAGAAAAGCATAACTGGTAACTTATTTTGAAGCCCTGACGCTGAGAGTAGCTTGCCATAACGTAACGTTGCTCAGCCATTAGAGCTTATGATATTTGTCTAGCTCAGATTGTCTAGATGAAAATCTTGTCGTCATTAAATGCTAATTAGTCTTCAGATCACTTAATTACGGCTTAACTGTATTGAAAGATATGACATAACGGAGTCACGTGATGAGTCAAAATATCGCTCAGCTGTTGTAGTCTCTCTCTCTCTCTCTCTCTCTCTCTCTCTCTCTCTCTCTCTCTCTCTCTCTCTCTCTCTCTCTCTCTCTCTCTCTCTCTCTATATATATATATTAACTTTGCTAACACCTCAGTTGGGAGTGAAATACAACAAACACCTTTCTCTACATCCGTGTATTGCACCATAGCTTAGCCTCGCCAGTTACACCATTCTATTGCAAATAATTCAGTTTCTTTGTAGCTATTAATAACAGCAAACAGCTGATCATTGTTTTTAAACCGTTAGTTTATTCTTAGCTTTAAATAATGTTAATTTCCAAATCGTTTTTCAGAACAGCTGTTCTTAATTTTATTTAGAACATTTGTGGGATACAAATAAACGTTGCAAAAAAAAAAATCGTAACTTTCTCACACATACATCCCAAAAAATATTATTATTATAATCGTAGACCCTTAGGGGCTAACTACAATGAGTACGGATTTGACGATTCTAAAGGATCTTAGCGGGATATAAAATCTTAGGTTAGATCCCTCTCTTACACCTTTCCTATCAGGTTTCTCTTGACCAACTTTTTTTCTCTTTTGACCCTGACGCTATTAAAAAGTATTCAAGTATTAGGGGTATTTAAAGTTATTTTCTTCCTTCTTTTAAGGTTAAAATCTTTAAAATGTTTCGCGCCTTTAAACAAGAAAAAAGATATTGACATCTACTTAAAATAATGTAATTACGATTTATACAGGGTGTCCCAAAAGCAACCTACATACTTTACAGGTATGTATTTACTTGGATGAGAATAATGATAAAAGTTCATAAACATAGGCTAGGTCTTTTTATAGGCTTCGTTACCAGTCTGTCGGTCATTTTGTGTTATTTTGAAAATAATAATAACTTTAGAAATTATTAAAATTTCAAATCAAAAATTTGTTATTACGTTCTATCAATATAAAAAGAATCAAAACTTTATCTTATAAATTTTCAAAATTGCTTTACTTTTTTTTGTATAATGGTTTTAGAAATATTCAATATTAAAAATTTCAAACGGCATTTTGAAAATTTGATTCTAAATATACTTGTAAAATATACCATAATGTGTAGGCCTACACTAAATTTCGACTCGAAATCTTAACTTATTTATCGGAAAAAACAAAAATGGCCGACCGACTGATAACGAAGCGTTTCCGGACTTTTATATGAACTTGTTTTTCATTATTTTGGTCCAAGGAATACGCTTGAAGTACGCCAGTTTCCTTCCGGGACACCCTGTATATACATTAAAACAATAGACCCTGAGCCTGTTATAAAATACGCAATTTTTTGCATCTTACTTTCGAGACACTCTGTATATCATTAAAACAATCGGCCATGAGCCTTTTATAAAATACGTAAATTTTTGCATCTTATTTACGAGACACCCTGTATATACAATAAAACAATCGGCCATGAACCTGTTATAAAATACGCAATTTTTTGCATCTTACTTACGAGACACTCTGTACATCAATAAAACAATCGGCCATGAGCCTGTTATAAAATACGCAATTTTTTGCATCTTACTTACGAGACACTCTGTACATCAATAAAACAATCGGCCATGAGCCTGTTATAAAATACGCAATTTTTTTGCATCTTACTTACGAGACACACTGTATATACAATAAAACAATCGGCCACGAGCCTCTTATAAAATACGCAAATTTTATGTTTGGCATCTTACTTACGAGACACCCTGTATATACATTAAAACAATCGGCCATGAGCCCGTTATAAAATACACAATTTTTTTGCATCTTACTTACGAGACACACTGTATATAAAATAAAACAATCGGCCATGAGCCTCTTATAAAATACGCAAATTTTATGTTTGGCATCTGTGTACCCCTGTATATACATTAAATCAATCGGTCATGAACCTGTTATAAAATACGCAAATTTTATGTTTGGCATCTTACTTACGAAACACCCTGTATATACATTAAAACAAGTATGTCAAAGGTTTAAACATATTCTTTGGAATATATAAAAAAAACATATGTCGAGTATCTGGCAATGTAGTTCGTCCTTCAAAAACTATCAGGAAATAGCAAATTACTGTTTAGGGAGGAATGTCTCCATCATAACCAAACATCTATTTTGAGATAAATAGGAGGGGGGGGGCAGATAAAATTCCTCGTCAAAGAACCGTGTTTAATGACAAAGATTTATTTTGTTTTGGCTTAATTAAGGTAGTAACGACATCGGTCGTCGGGTACGTACTTGGCACAGTGTTCCAGATGCCGGAATTAACTCATTGACAACACCCAGTCTCAGGCATAGCTTACATTGACAAAAACCTTGGCAGCTCACATAAACAGCTTAACTTATGTTTATGTACTGGACGTGATAGTGTCAAACTGAATTCAAATTTTTTTTTCTCCGAGATCAAAGTTTAAAAAAGCTCAAATTGTACGGTTATATTTGAGCCTATAAGTAATTATAATAGCCTAATTTATTTAAATAAATAATAACCTTGACTTGTGAGAAGGTATACTTGATAAAATAAAAACTTTAACACAAATAAAATTCTCACAAAAAAGTACGTTTATTTATTTAAACGACAACGTTTCAACGACAAAGTCGTCATCTTCAGTAGTGCAATAACTAAACTATAACTATACTATTATCAAACGGAGAATCCGGCTGGATGGAGGGTCGCCTCACTCTAACGCACGCACCATCACACACAGGAGCGCAGAGTATTAGGACTGGCCGAGTCCAAAATCAACAATTCCCAGTCAGAGTTCGTTACTAATTTTTGCTTCGATATATAATTCACGATCCTGGGTTAACACCGTAAATGTTTGAGCATCCTCGAGAATTGAGCTTGGAACCTCTGAGTAGTTCCCTCTCTTTCTCTTAACCAACTCTTCCGACCCTGGCGCTATTAGAGTATTTGAGGATTAGGATTTTTATTTTATATTTTTTTCTTACTTTTTTATAAGGCGATGTGTTCGAAAGGTTTTCGCCTTTACACGCGGGAAAAAAAATATCAGAAAATCAAACGTGATACACTTGGCTCACCCTACACAAAACCTATTGTATTCATTTATGTAATTTTTTATTTACATAACAAGGAAAGTTATATTGCAAGTAGCAAGATCTGTCTATGCTCGAATTGGAAGGCGCACTGGTATTACTCAAGACACACACAGTAGATGGAGCTCTCACTACGTGCCGCTGTACACGTACATGTATACAGTTGGATTGCAAACACAGGAGGTTCGTGGACTGTTTTAAACTGATTACGTGCAAAGCAACACATTTATATTTAATTGTGCAAAAACAATGCACAAACTTTCTCACACATCAAAACGTAAAATAAAGTGACAATTAACCACATTCGAAAACTATTTAACCAAAAAAGTGAATTGGGTGTTCATTTTCGGATTATATACATCAAAAGAACACAAAATCTTTCAAATAACATATTATAGTCGAAATCCGCGTCATTATTCGTTTATCCGCCATTTTGTTCATTTACAAAAAGCATTTTAATTCCAGACATAGAAAAGATATTGAGTAACACATTTGGTATAAGTATTTTGTATGTTACGTTTGACAAGTGTACCAAACACGTAGATATTATTTTTATAATTTTCAAAATGGCGGTCGTTTAAATCTTATAATGTTGAACATCTCCAAAACTGTTATCATAGGAAAAAATTTAAACAGTCTTTAAAGAACCTAGAGACCTCAAATAATTGAATAGTGTTAAGATCGGAAAGTAACAAGAGTTGGTCAAAAAAGACCTAAATAGGAAAGATGAAGGACAGGGCTCTAACCCAAGACTACATAAAGCATGTGTAGATCCAGCCAAGTTGTCTCGGGATTGCCAAATCTGTACTCACTATAAATGAGCCCCTGAGGGTAACTCGATAAATAAGGGTTCCATTTTTTGTGGGATGGCAACCATTACGTTTTGATTGATATTTAATATTGATAAAATTACATTTGAATAAAATGCAAGCATATAGTATGTGTTTATGTTAATTAGCCAGCACTTTTACAACATTTTAGCAGTAGTGGGGGGGGGGAATTTTAAATGACCAACTTAAAAAAATAAATAAATAATATTTTTTTACAATAACAGTTGCGACTTCGTAATAATTATATTTGTAAAATGTAAACTATTAGTTGTAACAGAAACAAAAAATGGGTGTTTATATCTTGCTTTTTTTTTTTAAGTCGACGCCACAATCGATTGGGCATACGGTATAAGAGCTCAATGCTTGAACGATCGTGGCGTCGACTCAAAAAAAAACAACAAGATATAAACACTTATTTTTGTTTCTGTTACAACTAGTAGTTTATATTCTAATAATATAATTATTACGAAGTCACAACTGTTATTGTAAAAAGTTATTATTTATAATTTTTTTAGTTTTTTATAAGTCGGTTTTTTTTTTTTTCAAAAAAATTGTTTTAAGGTTTATTACTCTCCAGGTCGAGCTCGCCAACACAGCAGATACACAACGTATTGTTGTTCTCGTCCATTTGCAATCAATGTGTTTATTTTATATTAAAATAGAATTGGCTTGGAACAATGGTCGTAGCGTAACACTTCCTACAATATAGCAGCCAAGATCTATTTCTAAGTCTTAATAATATCAACAAGTTGTATCGAAGGTCAGGGAACCTTATCTTTTCAAGATCTCGATGAGGGTTGAGGTTAAAACCGGGTAACATTTGATTTAGAATCAAATCGCTACACAGCTAGTAAAGGTTACAAGTTTGTTGTTATAAAGTGTTACTGCCTTGTGATTTGAAGATGACAATAAGTTGTGACCCACTTGAGTAACCCATTGGAAGCGGTCAGGAAGCGTCAAACATCGATGTTGTTCTTAAAGGGGTAAACCCTCGCGGTTATCACCGCCTTATAATAAAATGAAAGAAAGAGAACAAAATAAAAACCCATAGCCTTCGAATACTCTAATAGCGTCAGGGTTCCAAGAGAACTAGAGTTGACCAAGAGATTTAACCTAAAACTACGCGAATAAAAATGTAAAACCAGCTAGAACCTCTCAGGATTGCTACAGTGAACCCACTAAGGGTAGTCGAAAATGTAGCAACAACTATGGACATCTCATAACCAAATCTTGAAGCTGTGATCGAGCCCGGATCTATAGCCCCCACCCCCTTTTTAGATATGTTTTATGACACTGGTTTGGAAAATAAATTCAATATTTGATCGAAATCGCATAAACCAAATTTTGAGATAATCAAAAATTGACGTCGTTTAATATTTCTCTTTTTAAACGATAAATCCCGAAGTCATTTTTAGGGGGGGGGGGGATATCGACCACATTCGCAAAATTTGATCAAAATTGAGAAAAACCGATCTGAGAAAATCGGAATTTCGATTGTAAGGCAACTTTTAATCCTAAACTTGGTTCTTTTATAGGCGTGTGATAAGTTTTTTTTCCCATTCAAAACTTATAAACACTTTAGAGTTCGGGCTTGGCGGGAACACAACTGAATCTATACCTTTTTTTCATTTAGTCTTAAACTGCTATTAAACTGGGAATCCGGCTGAAGGAAGGGTCGCTTCACTCACACAAGCGCAGAGGATTAGGGTGTCCAATGACCCAAGCCACCCTTATGAGTCAATTACTGGGACTTTTATGTTGTTTTCAACATTATTCTCTGTATTGCTGTTGATTCATGATGATCAAATGTAAAATTTACAATTTTTTTAAATGCCAATATAACCGTTGTAATACATATTTATTCATACGCGGCTTATCACAATGTAAAGATTAAAGTACAAATTATGTTTTATACTGTTATCATTATATTGTGTTCCTTTGTTTTATTAAAATCGAAAACTACATATTTTTGTGATAGTGTTGTTTATTCACACTTATAATCGCTCAAAAGCCATTTCTTCAATTTTTAAAAAGCAATGATCTCTGAGAGGTGTTTCTGCCTTTAAACAACAAGAAAAAAACATTTTTAAGGAAGAGAAGGACTATTTGACACACATATATAAAAATGGCTACTCCTATTTGGTAGGATATATTTAAATTTCATAGACGACGCTTTCATTGAGAGAGAAAGTAAAGACTAAAATTCCTATATAAAGTTAATAATAGTTTGAAGGGAAAAGGGGGAGGGGCTACATTTGTTTGTCATACGAAAGCTTGACCTGAAAATTTCCACTTGCATAGTAATTGATAGAGGTAATATAGTGCTTTAGTATAATAATTCAAACAGTAAACACTGATGTTTTGAGTAATGGATGGCAATTAGTTTTCCCTTCTCTGCTTGCATAAAACATTGTTGATTCTTGATCGGGTTTCAACTATGACGTCATCAATATTTACTATCACTATTGTCAGCTTTTAACAAGCACCGTACTTTTATAGTTTGTGAAGTTTTTGTTCGTGAAAACAAAATACCAGTTGTTAAAAAAGTCCAGGTTAAGTAACTTTTAAACGTAGAAAACTAAAAATAAAAAAAATTTCATTCATTCTCACCTGAAAAATGGGGGTTTTAGAGAGCAACTCACATTTTTTTTAAAGTAAACCTCCATCGAGTAGTACCTCAATTTAAGTCTTACTTAGTAGAAAATAACTGCGCACACTAGAGGTTGCCATCTTACTGCAATTCAAAATGGCGACCGGTTAGCTCAGAAAAATTAATTTTAAATTTTAATTTTAATTTTAATTTTATTGTAATGCAACAATCCTGGTATACTGGTTCATTACAACTTTCAAGTCGACTCCCATATCTTAAACCTACTGATATCTTAAAAATTGTAAAACCTTTTTCAGATTTGATTGAACCACTGTTTTTTAGAAGAAAAAAGAAAGACGCTGTTTGTATGTCACATGACCATCTTTGGATTAAGATTTTTGAAGTCGATTCCTACCTCTTGGATCTAGAGTGATCCCCTAAAATTCCCAAACACTAAAAAAAGTTAGTGTTTTATAATGTATGTGATTTGTTTTTAAAAAATGTGTAAAAATAGGAAAGAGGGGGAAGAGACTTTAAAACCACACTATGTGTTTTAAAGATGGCGTACATGTTTAATTTCGACAGACAAATATCAAACTCAGATTTTTGTGATCAATAGTTTGATTTAGTATTGATGAAGAGTGAGAAAGTTTGGGTACCATTTATTTAGTTATCGAATACTAAACACAAATTTATATGTTAAATAATATAAAGTGTAAGTGTCTCTCGAAACAGGCGTGGGTGAATAGGGATTTTATTTTACATTTAGAGCATTTTAAGAATAACAACAGTCTGTCCAAAGAACAGGTGGTCCAATTGACTGAAAAAGTTCTTTTTCTTTATTAAATTATATTTCTGGAAACTAAGCAAGGTAAATGGATTTCTTCTCCAACTTTACGGGCGTGGATTAAATTGAATTTATGAGTGAAGTTTTATTTGTATGTTTAAAGTAGGGAGCTATGGTGACTAACGTCTAATGCCCCTAAGGTGGACTTTAACTTGGTTTTAATTAGCTCAACTTTACGACAAACTTTATACAGTGAGCTGATATCCAGTCATACTCTTCAGAATTACAATTAAAAATTTTTAAAGTCGAGTACAATTAGACAAACACTTTTGTGTTAAGATTTCCATTCAATCTTTTTAATCCAACATCGAGGAAATTTCTCATCCAGTAAATCACATTGGCATAGTGAGGTGGTGAAAAAATTAGGTTTTCATTATCGATTTTTGGATGAGCATGTAGCTCCAACATGTCAACTGATCCATGCTTTCAGCAATAAAAAGGGTCTTATAATGCGATCCCGATCAAGATTAACTTTTGGGTTGTCACGCTTAAGTTAAGCGAAAGTGTGGAGGGTCTTCATAAGAACACTTTTGTCTCAAAATTTCCAAACAGGTCTTTTAATCCAATTTCAAGGAAATTACTTATCGAAGAAATTACATTGGCATAGAGAGGTGATGGAACAAAAATTAGGTTTTCATCGTCGATTCTTGAAGGAGCGTGTTGCTCCAATATGTCAAGATAGATTATTCCACTGGTAATCCTCTCAGCAATAAAAGGGTCCAACAATGAACTCTTGGGCTGTCACGCAGTTCAATGAAGGCGTGAGAGACTTCATTTAAACAAAATTGGACAATGTGGTAATGTGGACTACATGTCCTGAAGTATGTGGTCAAACATATAAAGTTCAGAATATTCTCATCAGCTTCAATTTCACCAAGAATAACTACAACAATATGTCCTGGCCGCAAAGCATGAAAAAGAAATTTGTATCCTGTAAACCAAATAGGAACTTTGAACCACTGCTAGCAAGTCGAACATCCAATCCATACGGAGGGTTAAAGGTACCATCCTAAGAATCATTGTGGATGCACCCTGCAATAATCGTAACTTTAAGATTCAGGACTATCTGCAAGTGCCAACTATCCAAGAAGAAAATGTCCGTTACAAAAGGAGTCATAAGAAGCGTCTATCGGGGCTCCCTAACTCTGTCGAATGACTGAAACGAATGGCTGTACTGCCAGAAGACTGAAACGGGTAGATCCGCTGTTTAATTTGAGAGAATACGGCAATGGGTCTCTAGCTCCATATCATTCTACCCTGAACAAGTATAATTAAACATTGTATAAAACAATTATCCTGTAAGCCTGGCTTTTTTTTGAAAACCATATAAACTGTTGTTTTTGGAAAACCTAGTTCTCGAGCACACTTTGGTACAGATTTCTTGTGTTTTGATAAGCTTCATCGCTGATGCCTTACCTTAACGCTTTTTGTTTAATAAGCTAACAGTTTCAACTGTTAAATTCTATGACACTTAATTCCTTGCAGAGTTTCTTCATGAAACACGTCAATACTCATGTTCCACGAGGGTTGAATTTTGCAAGCTATACAAAAGACGCTGAGCTTCCATTTCTTCGCTTGTGATATGATTAAATAGCACAACAATGATATCCAAATCTGAATAAAACTAGAAAACCGCTGTTTTTTTTAAGAGCTATAACTATACTAAACTGTATCATGATTCTAAAGACACACTTTATAAAGTAATTCAGCTGCAAATTGCAATCATTTATTGACCAAGCTAAGCGAACGCCTTTTGACATGTCGCTTGCAAGTTTATTTGTGTATTTGAAACTCTGATAATGTATTAAACAATGAAATAACAATAGATGCAATGAAAAGTAATTGTTCCTATGAGAGGGTAACTCAATGACCTACTGCAGTTCTTGTCTGACACAGTTATTATACACGTATCATGGTCGGACAATGAGTGTTATACAACAACAGTGAGGTGAAATGAAAAATACATCTATCTGACATGTCTGAGATAAGTAGAATTGACATAATAGGATAAGAATTAATTTTTATGTATTCATTGGTTTGCTGAATGTCAAGGTGCTATCTTAGAGAGAACTACAGAAAAATGAAAAAAAATAAAATAGTAGGTAAAATTGTTTTGAATCAAATATTTAACAAAGAAATAGTAGTAGATAATTAAAAACTTATTACCTCATTAGTCTCAGATATGACGTAAATTATAGAATAAAACACGGGGGGGGGGCTCAATGTTCTTTTCCATATTAGCGAAAATGTTTGATTTTTCACCAGAAACTTGATAATTGTTCAAAAGTTAGGATCACAAAACTGTACCCACAAACGATAATTTTTTTTTCTTGATGTCATGTTTTATCAGTAGGTTTTGAATTTAAGTAACTTTTAAAAAATAACTTTTCAACTGAATGGAAGTTGGAAGGTTAAAGAAAAGTCCGACAGAGAAGGTTAATTTTAGTTTTTTGCCGTTTGTTTCTGAAACGAAATGTTACATACGATTTTAGATCATTAATCTTCACATTTCACTAAAAAAAACAAAATAGCGCCCAGAACAAAACAAAATAGCGCCCAGAACAAAACCAAGGATTTTCGAAAATATGTTTATATAAACTTTTCGTTGGATTTGATGTGAGGTTTTTTGGAAACACCCTGTATATTTAAATAAATGCCTAAACTTGCTTCGCTTGTGCCAATAAACACGTCCTCACTGTAAGTCGTATTTCGTAACTGTGGTTAAGATAAATTATTGTTATTTTCCAATAATTTCTGAACCCTAATATTACTTTTCATTATATTACACCGAAAACATTTGTTTTCTTTAGCTGTTCATATACAAGAAGTCCTTCTTTTCCGTGCACTACACAGAAACGTTTCTGTGGACTCGGCTGTCATCGCGCGGGAACTATCATGCTCGCACGGAAAAAAAACCCCTACTTACCAGTCTTGTAACGTAATATACTTTTGGTTTTCACACGGTTTGGGAAATTAATTTTAACATCTCACTAAAATAAACTAAAGCGGTAAAGCCAATTTCGAGAAATTAAGTATTTTATAACAGCCCCGTTACCGATATCTCACGAAACGGAATTCTTACAAAGATGGCGACCAATTCGTTGTTTGGTTACAATCGAGTAAAATTTGATCAAAATCGACAATCCCGAATTTGAGAAAATTGTATTTTTCTGTTTTTCTTTTTTAGCATGCACCCACAAATTTTGAACATGAAAAAAATGTCGCGAGATACCACATACCAAATTTGATTTAAAACTGTCCACGACAGACAGACATAATTCCCAATACCACTTTTTGGACTTAGGGGACCACTAAACAGATATATTCTACATCGGTTTTTAGACCCACCGCATAACTTACTACGTATATGTGAGAAAATAAAAATCAATAAAAAAGTCAGAAGATTTTTATCCTGGTACATTAATAATGAAAAAAACGTAATCCGGAACGTGGTAATGATATTGGTAATACAAAGAGGAATAAATATTAACGTCCAGTTAGTACTAGTTTTTAATTAGATATCAACATTTTATTTAAATTGCATTTTAATTTCCTTGGGATTTTACGTACTTCGCAATGTTTTCCTTGACCAACTAAATTCTCGTGATTTTTCCTCTCTATAGCAAGTCTGAATAATGACACGCGTACATTATATACACTAACAGTACGTGACGAATTATTTAGCAAACAGGAAGTATTATTAACTAATCTCAATTACAAGAACGAAAGATAAAACACAATAATCATTGCGTTAAATATCCTGATGTATTTCATTGGTTGGGCTCTAACCGAGGCCAGTGTTAACCTATCAAATGGAAAATTCTCTCATCTATTAATTCATTCCACCTTCTTGTTGTATATGTAATCTCCAGCTATCTATCTATCTATCTTTATCATCCTCCACAATGCCGTTGGACACCAAAAGATACGGGTCCTTAACGAGCACACTGGTGGCAGCAAACAAATTTCTCAGCCTAGAGAATCTCTCTCCCTTGTGGATGCCTTCAATATCTGCTCAGAAACCAGTTATCAAGTGCTCTATAACGATTAATCCAGCATAAGATGTAACGCCGCCTGATCTTCTCAACAGTCGCACTTTGGATCCTCCGTAAGAAGGAAACTGTGGAGTTTCTACTTAAGTCACCACGCCGTGCAAGGTGAGGAATTGGGAAAATATTGGTTCAGGCAGAATCCACTTATAGGAGAGTCTCGTCTTCACAGCAAAAAAAACCATCAATGAACTCGTCCTTTTTCTGAGATGTCCCATCTTCTCTGTCATTGGTCAATAGTATCCTCTTGGATGGTCGTCAGTTACCACAAGAAGTTTGTATGGTCCTCGAACTTCGTCCTCCTCTTACAAAGAGTAGATGATACCTCGCTGTATAACCAGGAGGTCCGCAGGCAGCACTCCCCCAAGAACAGGAAGGGCATCTGCAAAGGATCCCTTGTTATGCAAAGAAGCGCTTGACTTTGTTCTCTGATTAAGTGCTTCTTAACGGTCGTGCTGCTCGTCTTCCAATACGAGGCTCACGCGGCGAAGTACACCATCCTCTCGAAGACTCCTCTCTAAATAACGATGGCGTTGCGGGAAGGGAGGCCCCAATCCTACCTACTGGCCCTCTAAACGACATCCATTCCAGATCCTGATGTATTGTAATTTTATTTGGGATGTTACGATCATTTACTTCTCTCGACTGTAGTTGTATTTAACTATGGGAAAAAACACTTTTAGATCGCGATTACCGTACGTCAAGTGTTATTAACGCGAGTTGAAATATAACGTGCAGTTTTGAAATTTAGCTAGACCATGAGGTAAACGCTAACAATTAATGACCAGGGTCACTAGACACACTTAATCCTAGTCTGACTGTAAATATGCTCTGCTGTACCAACATTCACGCAATAATTTATCTCTTGAGGGACTGCTCCGGTGATACGGCCCCCGGGGAAACCACTCGCCACGCTCACTTATTTAACCGGTCATAATGAATTTAGTACATATTACTAAAAAAATACAATTCATGGCCGGTTTGTTTTAGAACAGCCATTGTCGTAGCATGTCCGAAGGCGAGAGCTTTGTACTTACCCTATGAGAATCCCTTTGCTACGAGTACAGTGAGCACGTCACGACGTGAACTAAATCTGGCAATATATTAGGATTTGAAAATATCTGCAGTGCAAACGTTATAGTTTTTTGTATGACGAATACAACTTAATTTAACCATACAATGAGAAATCCGTAGCGCATCAAGTTTTTGAAACAGTTTTTGTATGGATTCCATTTTCATTGATTTCTCTTTACTAGGGTAAAAGACTTTAAACATAACTATCTCTATATGTCTCTAAGTGTGGTTTTAGCACACGCATGACACTTTTATTTATCTTGTTGTTTAAAGGCGAAAATCATCAGCGAAGGGTCGGAAAAGAATCAAAGTTATCAAGAGACCTGGTAAAGGTAGCATATATATCCAGCTATGGCAACTCTGTCTTTCAGGTAATTTTAATAACTATTAATCAATTCAGTTTGTAAATTACCTTAGAGATAAGCTCGTCGTGGTTTGCTAGATGTGCCCGACAGTGAATGCACGAGTAGGTTCTATGGCAATTGGGCAAATACGCCTGGAAAGTCTTCACCATGGCGGCACTGCCATACAGACTGCCAGCCGTTACTGCCTGAAACAAAACATCAAACATCAGACATCAATACATTAGCTTTCTTGTTGTTTAAAGATAAAAAACCTTTAGTCCTCGAATACTCTAATAGTGTTAGGGTTGGAAAGGATTAAGCGTTGATCAAGAGAAACCTGTTTGGAAAGATGAAAGAAAAGGATCTCACCCAAATGAATAAAAAATTGTAGATCTAGCTACTACCCCTCGGAAATGCCCAAGCCCTGAGAGAATCTGTTAGCGATTTTAAAGTTATTGAATAATGTTATATCCCTTGCCTGACAGATATATGTATTTTTCTTTTAACGACACTGTTGTTGCATATTGTATAAATACACTCACTGACAGACATCAGACTTGTATCGGACACGAACTGGGTCACTGGGTTACCCTCCCATAGCAACAAATTACTTTTCTATTTCATTATTTAAAATACTTTAAGAGTTTTGTTATAAAACTTTAAAATTGCTAAACAATTGTATTTATCCGTGCAAATTATATTTAAATAAAATAAATTGTACTTAAATCAAAGTGCAATAAAAACATTTGTTCAACTGTTAAACCCTCAAGGATTTACTTTAGGGAGTTGGCAATCCCGAAGGTACCTACCTTGATCTACACTTTTATTTTCATACAGTCTTGCGTTAGATCCCTCTTTTTCATCTTTTTTATCAGGTTGCCTTTTACCAACACTTCAAACGCTTCAAATTAATTTACAACAGCGTTTAATTTTTTTATTTAGTCCTTGTTTAAATTCCCCTCTTTCTCATCTCTTCTATCAAGTCATTTTTGAGCAATTCTTGTTCTTTTCCGAACTAGACGCTATTGGAGTATTCGAGGGCTGGAGGGAGTCATTATTTTATGTTGTCTTCCCTTTTTTATAAGTCGATGATGACCAAGGTTTTTCAATTAAAAAAGAAGAAAACCTGAACTTCAAAAGCATCACGAATTTCATTTCACAGGGAAAAATGGCTCGTTAAGTTAGAAAAAACTTCTTTTTTTAAAATTTCAAAGCACAAATTTGTTTATTTTGAATTTTTTAAACAACTTTTTTTTAAATTTTATACCGATTTTTACACTTTTTCAGCTATTTTGGAAGATTATTTATCGCAAAATGATAAAATTAAATTTTAAAAACCCTTTCCGATATTTTTGTTCGCTTTCTGGCATGTTAACATTAATGATAAACGAAGAAAATAAATTTGTATTTCATTGATACAAATTTTGAGATATTTGAATTTATAGCAATAAATAATTTATTTTGTATCGTCAAAAACAAATCCGAGTATCGTTGGAATGTGGAGTTTAAAAAGTTGTGTACGAAAAATAAAAAATAAAATAACTCTTATTATTCGTTGTAAATGATTCTTACAAATCTTACAAAGTAAAGAAAAAAGTGCCCGTCTCTGTCAAATATAAACTCATCCACCGAATGAAACGCTCCAGACAACAGTACTTGCTAAAGATTTTATAATTAGGTTCATTTTAAAAAATTTTATTGGTGAGTTTATCCATAACTGAAACACCTGCTTGCGTAGAGAGTTTATCATATAAACTTAATCTTTGCAGTTCAGCACGACAATTACAAGCATTTCTGGTGTTGTACCTATGAATGTTCTTGTCTTTGACGTGACTATACCTAGACTTGAATCGGACAATACTTGGAAATATTTAAACTCATAGTGGCGAACCCGAGGACCTAGCTGGATCTATGTAGTCTTGGGTTAGATCCCTCTCTTTCATCTTTCCTATTAGAAACTTTTGCTCTCTTCCAACCCTCTGGCGCAAATCGAGTTATTCAAAGGCAAGAAGTCTATTTTACATTTTTCTTTTATAAGGTGTTGATGACCAAAAGGTTTTTCGCGTTTAAACCTCAAGAAAAAAATGGTAAATTTAAATTCCATATTCCCTAAATGTATTTTTACATGACTTATCTTATATATAAGTCCCTAAGGAATTTCTGAGCCAGTCACGAAATTTCTGTACTATAGAGCCGATTTTAATAATTGAGCTGTCAAATTAAACAGTGTTACCTGCAGATTTGTCTAAATTCACTTGAAAACACTTATTTTGTAATAAATCTATTATTATTAAATAACAAGCCTGTATGGGTAAATAACATGTTTCACAAAAAATAAAAATTTGAAACAGCTGTTATAAACTCTCAAATACGTTTTATTTTGTTTGAGAATTTATAACAGCTGTTTAGTTAGTTTTAGGTTAACTTATAGTGGACATTTTATTTCTGGGGATTCACTTTGTGTGTGTGATTGATTGTTTACGTCTCGCAAAAGATAACGGTTTATCTGGCTTATTGTTAACGTGCGACGATTGCGTGGGAACTTAGATAATCTAAAATTCCGGCCACACAAACACCGATGTGGCTTTACTATTCCGTAATAAGCTGTTAATAGTATCAGAGTTTTGGACTTAGGGTTTGAGTGCAAATACTTCTGAACTAATTATAGCACTGATATAATCAGCTTATTAGCCTATCAATGAAGAAATCCAAGAACATCGTAGAAAATTCAGCCTCCTCTCCAAATAAGACGTTTGGTGGTTGATTTTTTCTTTGCTTTAAGTTGAAATAAATATATTTTGTTTGAATTATTTTCAAACAAAAACTTATCGTTGTTTTGAAAAGCCTCGTGTTCTAAATCTTGGAAATAATTATCAGTAATAGTCAAGGTTCTATCATCAGCATACTGTATTTAATTTAATTTTATAACATACTCATTGTCAGACATGAGACCTATATAATAACTGTGTCAGACAAGAACTGGGTCACTGAGTTACCCTTCCATGGCAACAAATTACTTTTCATAGCAACTATTACCTTTCATTATGTTACACTTTATCGGATTGAGTTTTACAATAATAATTTTAAATTGTTTGCGTTATAAATGTAAAGTTAATTTTCAAAACTTTGCTGTCTAAATATTTGGTTTCAGTATTAATTAAACACCTGTTGTTTAAAGGCGAAAAACCTCGCGGTCATCATCGCCTTGTAAAAAAGATTACGTGGGGTTGGCTCGACACTTTGGGGAACTAAGGTCATCTGTTCAAACTCCTGCTTAATAAGCAACCCTTCTTGGAACTGGAGGTGTTTGTTTGTTTGGTCAGCCGAAGAGCGACACTCAAGTGACGAGGTTCGTCGTCTGTCAGAATAGTATTCGCGGGTAGTATTCTCGGGTCTTGGCTAGTCCTTGGCTAACCTGGTATCCTTTAAAACTAACAGAAAGCACAATACCAATCACAACTATTCTGAACTCATAAGGCACTGTTGAAGTTTATTTAAGTATCCAATTCGATGATATGTCATATTGTCGACGGGCTTTATGATTGCGATGACCATACTTCCTAACCTAACCTAACCTATACCCGCCCGACTGGTACCTGATCCGTTCACACTTCCAGGAAGTGATTGCTATTGATTGGGGCGGCCAATATGTCGAGCCAACCCCACGACACCGTAAAAAAGATAGAAAATACTCTAATTGCGTCAGGGTCGGAAGAGAACAAGAGGTTGTTTAAGAAAGGCTTGGTAGGAAAGATTAAAAGAGAGGGATCTAACCTTTACTATTTATAAAAATCCATTGAGGGAAGCATTTTAATTAAACCCAAGTGTACCTGTTACTTCAAAATAAAGCAATATTTTGTTATATATAAATATTTTAAATTTAAAAACTGTTGGAAACTAACTTAAACCGATCAATCATTGGTCAAATTGTAAATGATATAGCTTCAGCTGGCATCCTTTAGTGCTCGTTTATACGAATCAATGTAAGTTTCCTTATTGTTAAGTACACGTGTTCCTTCTAATTGGAGCCATTGTTACTATTAAAAGTGCAATGAGGAACAGTTCAATAAACTTCATAGAAAACAAACATTGCAAAATCTATTTCAATCTATTACAAACAAATTTTAAAATGCTTCATTTCAAAAAATGCTTTTGTAGTCAAGTCAAAAGGAACTGATAAATACCATATTTTGTCAAAAACAAATAATCACAATACAAATAACAATACTTTTGTTTTGTTTGTTTTAAATTATTTTTGTTTATATCAATGACAGCTGATATTATTAGTTTTTATTGTAGTTTAAAAAGTGTGGTTTGTTTTTCACAAGAACAAATTCTTTATAAATACAGATGTTTATAAAATTCTCAATAAAAATTAGCATGGGGTTAATGTTAAAAACTTACATCCCGTCTACTTTCCTTCCCTTGTGTTTCATCTTTTTTTTAAATTTAAGCAACGACATCTCAAACGTTAAAATAAATGTAAAACTGTAGGAGTTCACTCACAAGAACCTAGTAGCCTATAAGGTAAACTTACGTACGACAGTAAAAAGTTAAAATTATTTTAGTATTTTATTATAGTTCAAATTTTTTTAAAATAATATCGCAAAGAACAGTCTAGAATTTGTTCATATCCTCCAATTTTTAACGAATCAATTGTGATCCATCGGTATTTATTTCAATAATTCGTTTCTAAAATACAGCTAATTAAATTTGACCAAAAACATGCGATTATTTTCGTATGCATTTTTTAAAATTCAAAAATAGCCCTTTAATCGCATATTCCCCCCTCGGGAACGTAGTTTAGATTTTGTTTTTTGCATTAACTAAAATTCTTAATATTCAGCCAGATGTTTTTAATTCCTCCATAAAAATTATTATGAAGTTAGTGGTAAAAACCTCCCTCTACTTTCCCTCCCTATGACTCATCTTTTTGTAATGTGGGTAGAAACAACTTTAGACCGAATCCTATCTAACGTTACGTTATAATCGGTTAAATATTGCAGGCGTTCTTCTCACACACAAAATCCCTAGATCTATTAAATAAGTAAGATTTGTCCAACAAAAGTGTAAGGATCTAATAAATACATATTTTTTTAAGGGATTTTTGACCAAATTTTACTCCAGTTTAGCGTCTAAGAACCGATAAAAAAAATGTGTCGGTTGCCATTGTTCCAACAATTCCACTTCATCAGTTATTGGTAAAAATTTAAAAAATCTGACATGGGGTGAGTATTAAATAATTAATTTCTTAAAATCGGCTTTACTAATTTCGTTCATATTTTACCAGTGTGATGATCGAGTACCCAAACTCGTCTTAAAATCGTAAGAAATAAAATACTACAGTTTAGAAGAACAATTGAAAAAACCAAACGAAACTAAATCGCCGTGATTAAAAGCTTTATTTTAATTAAATTCGAAGGACGTGTTTATGTTACAAGCTAAACTAGGTTTAACCAATAGAGTATTTAAATATATTTCTTTAAGATGGCGCCCATCCTCAATTTTTTTTTTTCCAGTGAGAACTAATGAACTGACATTTCCGGTGACGAACAGTTTTAGTCGGTTTTTATTTGGCTTGAGAAGTGGACGAGTTAGAAAGTTTGTGCAGTTTTTTAACAACAAAATAATATAAATCCGATAATGGTTTGATATTGGATTGACTTTGTAACTGTGATTGATAAGCTATCACACTATTGTCACAATCTATAATGGAATCATTGATAACACAATGTGCGTCAATAGTAGGCAAGTGATTAGAAATAAGTTGAACATATACGGAAGCGCAAAAAATTGTTTCCAAGGAAATGGTAACAGTGATTTGTCCAAATTGGAGTTAGGTTGTGAGATCCATCGGGGTCTGGAGAAACTCACGTATGGAGCATGTCAATTTTAACCACTAGTTTTAACTCAAAAAATCATGGGGCGTTATCTTTTAAAGATTTTTTGTAAGTTTGTATTTATCGAATAAAACAGCGGTCACACCTGTTAGGATCACCCTGTATTCGACATCAGCTCTACAAACCTGTTGAACGTTTTTATCAAGTCTGGATTCGTAAGATTGTGGGAGCCTATATACTTTCTACCTGCTCTATCAATGTCACAATTACCCCCTTCCTGTAACAAAAGGGTAAATTAAGGACGTGGCTCAGGTAGAAACGACGGCAAGATAGTCGGCCTTCTTTCTGAAACTGATCCTACGGTCAGATGAAGCTTAGCATATTCTTATTCAAATGTAAAGATACACGAGCGGGAATTTGTTCTTAAACATCCAAACTATCATTTTGATTTACGCATTTATAGAAAGTTTGGTAAGCACACACAAAATCTCTTTCCGCCATTGTTATCATTTGTATCTAAACACGCTCGAGGTTACAAAAAAGATAATAAAACATGCTAAAGAAGCGTGCTTAATAAAACTCGGTGAAAAACGTAAAAAATGGGAGCCATTTTAAACAGTCGTTTGTTCATATGTCATAATAAATTAGATACAAATTTTAATTCTGTGTGTATTGGTGGTACCAATACCACATCTCTATGATAACAAATAGCAAAGTTATTGTCAAAAATGTAATTTGTAAAACTGATCTCCCAAGACAATATGATATTCGTATAGTCATATGTAATTCGACAAGAGCAAAGCGAGTGGAGGCTCCTTCACATGTGTACTGCTTAGAGGCCCGCTATTATCTAATTTAGTGTGTTATATAGTTGAACAAGACAAGATTATAACATCAAACGGAGAATGAGGCAGAACGAAGGGTCGCCTCACTCTAACGCACGCGCCATCACACCCGCATGAGTACCTACTGTGCTTCACTTTATTAAACTTTCATTTATTTAATTTGATATTTTAAAATAAAATCTGTAAAATATTCCCTACTAATATTAAAATGTAACAAATATTTTTTAAAATGCAAATACATATATTTCTATTTATAAACATTGTGATATTGGCATGCATTAAGTAAATATTGTTGATTTTGGGTTATAATTCAGTAAAATTATACGTTGTTTGGTCTAATTTTTCTTGTAATAATGTCTAGAATAAAAATATACTCAATTTTATTTTCAAATATGAAATAAAATAAATTAAAGTTTTATAAAGTGAAGCCCAGTAGGTAACTCATTCGGGTAGGTAACCGGACACCCTAATCCTCTGAATTTGGCTTTGTTCAGCCACATTCTCAGTGATAATAGTAGGCCTATAATTGTTCCGAGATAAGAACAAAAAACTGCTTAAATGACAGTTATTTTGACATCTTTTTTTCCAATTTTTCTTAATTTCAATAAAGTTTTAAATGAGGATACCCTTCTATACTAAATTTCATGTTCCTATCTTAATTTTAAGGCCGCCATCGTGCTTAGGTTCAGAACACAACGACGATAGACGGGCAGTATGTCAAACATTACTTCTTCGATTATCTGAGATGATGAAATGTGAAGACTAGTAGATGCTGCTAGCAAGATAGGCTATATATTTAGGTTTAAAAGTTTTGTCCGCTATCTAGGATCCGTATAATTGAATCAAACATTATTTTTAAATAGGAAGATGGACATGTGATACATGATTTTTATGAATAAGTAAATGAATTACCTTAACGGTACGTCAACTAATCCTTCCGTTGATTTACAGATTACTGCAGTTTCGGGCTTCGTGAGTACATCTTCAGATCGTATAAAGTATTTAGTTTATATTAAATCGTTCCATATGGAGCTTGTCAATAGAATATATACAGTACATACATAATAACACAGAACATAACATGACACTATTACGCACATTTAATGTTCATACGATCACAAAATGAAAATAATTATATATCGGTAGGTATGTATTCCCTGGCGAATAGATCGCGACTCCAATGATTTTTATGTACATTTTTGCAAGAAAACTATGGTGAAAGCCGTTGTTTGATCAATGTTTTCCTTCTCAAGTTATAAGCATTCAAAATAGCAATGACGGAAAAATCGCGTTAGTAATAAAATGGGATAAAATGCGCCTTCAAAACTTTTCTATTGTGTTTTTCCTGCAGAATATATCCAATAACGAACCAGAAAACCATTTTGAAGCACTACAACTTAAGTTTACACGCGATTTGAGTAATTGTTGTAACGTAATAATAATGACTACATAAATACTATAAGACACGACATAGGATAGGGAAATAGTCTACGCTTTACGGGTGCTGTTCGTCACAAGTTTGACACACAGCTATCAGAAAGCGCTAGCAGCAGGTGCTTGACTGTACGCATCCCACTTGGTTGAGACTGTACAACTGTTGACTTCTCTCTCACAAACCTTCTCACTTACTTCCGTCAGCATAGTCAGTGTTGTCAGTTCGTGCGCTGAGATAAGCGATTCTCGACCTTCCCTCGCATCTCTGGTCCCATATGTGGCATCAGTGCGTTTTCTCTTACCCGCCTGAAACATTGTTTGACCGTAGAGCCACCTAGCGCCAGTCACATCAACTTCAGATTCTCTAGCAGAGCGACCTAGCGGGTATTGGTCAACTCAAGAATAAGCGTAGAATATTTAACATGGCCATGTCGTGTCTTATAGTATTTATGTAGTCATTGGTAATAGAAACAGCTGATGTAAACTAGGCCTACTTTCTAAAACGGATATTACTTTAGGTTAGCGCATTGACATCTGTAGAGGGGAAGCACTTTGAATATTTATTATAGAATAGTATAATTTAGAAATTTATTGTATGATTGAAAACATTTAAAATATCCTGTACATATTCTTTCAGAATTTATTATATGATAATACGAAGTGGTCCCGGGTTACATTGATTGTGGAGATTTCAAAGTTTAACCCTAAAAAATGGAAATTTTTTTCTGGATTATTTTAAGTATTTCTAAAATCTAATAAAACATAAACTTTGTTGCAATCAGTCGGACACGATTGTTTGAATAGACAGTACTTGAAAACTATACTTTTTATGTCGATTGCATAAGATTATCTTTTCAAACTAAATGATGATTACATAGTTTCTAGAAATCTAGATAGCATGCTGACGATGTTCTAGATAATAGGAGGAAAGTCAAATAAGGTAGTTTCTGACATGTAGATTGGAAGGCTTGCTTTGATTACAAAGCTAATCTTACTTTAGTGATGATAACAACTGACTCACAGTTACCATTGTAAAATTGACGTGTAGAAATAACAATAAACAATTGATATAATCTAGAGGTGCGAACGCAGAAATGTTTTAACTTGGGGAAGTCGTCAAAGTATTGGCAGCTAGCGGTGAAATCGTCACATTTTCCTCAAGCTTGTCCAAGGGAACAGAACAAAACGGACGCCTTTGCAAAAATTCCGATTTGCGAGTTACCTGTACAAAAATCGACCATGTCGCTGTTGTAAATAAAATACGTAACTTCTCAAAATCGGTTCGACTGGTTAATAAAGCTCGACAGTCGTCATAAAAAGCTAGATTTTTACAAATTTACGGTAAGATCGTGTTTTATACCACAAGCAAAGTAAAGGTTAGATCCTTATCTTTATAAATATTTAATAAGACGACCAAACTGACATTTTTGGAGACCTTTAATTTTCGATTTTGAGGTAAGCAAGTGAGAAAGTTTGTGCAATATTTTTACAACATTAATTTGTATATCCGCTAGTATACCGATCTCGACTTACTCATTACATGCTCATGTCAAATATCACGGTTATGGAATAATTGGTTTACGTGTAAGACGGACGCAAAGGAAGTTTCGGAAACGGAGCGAGAGCCAGCGTTAAAAATAACACCTTTCAAATCTCCATTGTGGAGCGATGGCTAGCAGAGGTAGGCACCCAAGACTCGAGAGGAAGTAGGAGTGTTTGGTAAACAAAAATATAGATTGCATTAGTGGTTGAAAGAATCCCCACAACAGGTTAGGTTAGGTTATTATAATATATAATATTACTAAAATCGGATAATATTGTCCCCAGCTTGGATTTATGTTTGCTATATTTAGACATAAAATGCGACTATTCTAGGAATCCCTTATCTCTTTTATGACCAATGGCCTTTTCCCACTGGCTCTCGTTCCACCAAGCCCAAAATTACCTGGCTCTCGCTCCTACACAGCAAATTTTGACTATTTAAATATATATACACATAAACGTCCGTGGTTCATTTTCAGTTTTTGACAAACTACTAAAGTGACAGATTTTTATGGATGTATCTGTGAGGAAGTTTATGTTTTTCTTTAATATAATTGATACTGTATCAACTTAGCTTAGAAATTTTATTTAAATTCAGTGTTTATCTAACCAAGATTGTTCTTAATTCCGATAATACATTGTTATCAAGGAGCAGTTAATTTGGATCGTTAGTTTATCAAATTGTTAATATTTCATTTGATAATAGACTAAATCCATAATAAGCTCCTCTCATAACATCTTACATAAGATCGTGTAAAACAAATTGTTTATTGTAAACATCAAATTGCGTCGTGGTTGATTTTATTGTTGTCCCTGTCATCATCATCATCTCATAAAATAAATAAATAGGATATAATGAAGACCCCCTAGTCCTCGAATACTCTAATAGAAAAGTAGAGTTGGTCATGAGTGGCCTGATAGAGAGGGATCTAACCCAATACTACATGAAAAAAGGTGTAAATCCCGTGAGGTTCCCTCGGGATTGACACGCCTATACTCACTGTAAGCATAGAAGAAGGAATTATAATAAGAAAGTCACAGACCATGTTAAACAGCGTGATACAAAATATCCTTAGTTTGGCTACTGGACAACAGAAAGCGCTAGTAGCATCGGGACAAAAAGGTTTGGCTATTGCATCACAAGCCCTGTTGGCTACTAGTATTTTCTGAATATAAAGAGACCAGAAGAAAGGGGGGAGGGGGTACGCGGCCAACAGTTATTACTGAATTTTCATAATTACTAAAGGAATTAGGTTATTTTGCAATATTTTTTTAATCAAATTTGAATCGCTCTAACACAGAAACGAATTATTGTATTGATAACCAGTGGATCGCATTTTATTAATTACAAAATGGATGACTAAAATCCTGGATCTTTCCTTTGCGACATTATTTGAAGTTTTTTAAACTATCGAAATAAATATATCTTTTTACTGCCTTACGTACAGTATATATATATTTATTTAATAGTCTACGGGTTTGATAGACTCCACCTACAGTTTTTGACATTTTATGTGTCGTTGGATAGGGCTGAAGTTGTTTCCGCCCAAATTTCAAAAACATAGAACATAAGCTATAAAATTTTGTTTAATATATATTCGAAAAGGTTATAAAGATTGTACAAGGGTTTAAAGTTTTTACATTATTCCCATTCTAATTATTATTGAGAATTTATAAACATCTGAAAGAAAAGAGAGAAAAAAAAAAAAAAAAAAAAAAAAAAATCTGCCTTATATTAAGAATTAGTTCTTATGAAAGAAAAAGAAAACATACGTTTTAAACTACACCAATCAAATAATATCAGGTCTTGTTGATATAAAAAAAATAATTTAGAACAAATTGAATTAAAAGTATGGTTCTTTGTTAAAGAAGTTTTGTTCTTTGTGTTGTGAATTATTTGTTTTTTTATCAAAGTATGGTATTTATCAGTTCGTTTTGACTGGTTTATACAATGTTTAAAAAGAGGTTTTTTAAGTTAGATAGATTTTGTAATGTTTGTTTTCCATGAAGTTTATTGAACTGTTTCTCATTGTACTTTTAATAGTAACAATGCCTCCAATTAGAGGGAACAGAAACTTATACCGAAGACGTGTTTATCACCACAACTACAGGAGAATTATGCGTGGACTTAACAATGAGGAAACTAACATTGATTCGTATAAACGAGCACTAAGGATGCCAGCCGAAGTTATATCATTTACAATTGGACCAATGAATGAACGCTTCAAATCAATTTACAACATTGTTTAGGCCTAAATATAAAATATTTGTATATAACAAAATATTGCTAAGTTTCTAACAATGAGTAGGCTACACTAGATTTATATATTTCTATTCAGACCTTTGGGCTGTAGAGTAATGCACAGACCAACATCATTCCAAAAAAACACTTTTTGTTCTGCTTAACCTCAAATGTATATACTGTATCCGCAAAACAATCCAGTTCGTTTTTGACCCATCAATAACTTTCTCTATTTTTGTAAAAGTAAAATTGCAAGAGACAAATATATATTGGTAGGAATTTATTTTTCCATAGTCAAAATAACAAACGTATTAACAAAAAACAAAATAATTATCTTGACAAATTGACTACAACAGCCAGAACTTTACGACGTTTGTTATTCCTTAATAACCTCCCCCCCCATCCATATTTTGATCTTCTCCAGTCAGACTCGGTCATAACCAGCTGTATCATTCATTGATCCTTTAATTCATTCCTTCCTTAAACCAGTTTCAAATCCTCTAATCTATTTCAACCCATCTAAACATTTACAAAATCGTAAATAGGAATCGAGGGCAAAAAACTGATACTAGGTTATTTGGCGTCCGAATCTAAACAGAGAACAAGAAGAACTTAAAACAAACAAACAAACAGAAATACATTTTGATGCGCATTACAATAAATTTATCATCTCCGTTGTTTGCCAACAAAAAGATTATTATTTTTGCAACTTAATGCCTTCCGTTATCTGAAGAACAAAAACAGTGCATGTTATCAGTGAAGTCGATAAGATAAATAAAGAATTAATGACCATAGGATGTGTTTATAGTTTCCGCGTGCTGTCAATACTCTGTAACCATATTGTATCCCGTTATCTATGCTCAATGTCATAATTGTGTTCCTTGTTAACAATTAGACACTCGGTTGGCAATCCCAAAGGTACCTAGCTAGGTCTACACCTATTGTCATTTAATCTTGGGTTAAATCCCTCACTTTAATCTTATCTATCCAGTCTCTATTGTCCAACTATTGTTCTCTTCTGAATCTGACGGTATGCAAAGGCTAAGGGGTCTTTGTCCCTTTGTATTTTTTTCTTCTTTTTTTATTAAAAAAGAAGTTTATGACCTTTAAACAAGGGGAGATTAATCAAAGCAACAAGATTTGTTTTAGTAAATGATACAAAAACATGAACATGAACATGAACATGAACATGATGCATGAACATGAACTTTCTCACTTGTCCATCTCCAAAATCAGATAAAAACGAACCAAAACTCATCGTCACACAAAAACAAGCTTTTAATAACGGCGGTCAAAGATAAGTTGTGTGTTTTTTTATTATTTTAGAATTGTACTATATTTTAGTTGCCATTTACCACACGGGTCATTAGCTGTACATTTCGCTAAACGGAATCGATAATGACAAATTATGTCTATTTTAAGAGCTCCATGGCCGATTTTTCAATTTTTCTTACGAACTACCATTTTTGGAAAAAAAACTACCTATATATTTTCTTCCAGTCAGTTGAGATGTGTTTTGAGAGAGTGAGCATTTTAAAAAGTTTTTTTAAGTAAATTAAAATTTTTACTGACAACTACCTAACTTTTGGTGACGAATAATTTTAGTTGGGTTTTAATTGGTTTTGTGGACGAATGAGTGAAGCAATTTGTTTTAGTTCATTTTGTATCGCTATTCCGAAACTAGTTCGACAGAGAGAAAACATTGACTTGAACATTAAAACTTTGGGTTGACATCTACATACATCAGTCCTCCTTCATTATGGCACAAGCAAAGTAGGCCTAAGTTTAGGCCATATTTTTAAATAAATCATTCTTTTCAAAGGACATGATTCATTTTAAATTTTTTTACTGACAACTACCGAACTACACTTTTGGTTGGGTTTTTATTTAGTTGAATGAGTGAGAAAATTTGTCCAACCTTTTTTTTTAGTTCAATTTTGAATTGCTATTCCGAAACTGAGTTTCCGATTGGACCAGAGAGAACATTTATACTGTATTGACATCTAAATACGTCGGTCCTCCCTCATAAAGATGCGTTCATGGCGCGCAAGCGAAGTGAGTTTAAATTAGATTTTAAAATAGGTTTTTTTCTATTTAATACAAAATTATTCCACTTTTTTATCTGGAATATTATTTGAAAGTTTTAATCTTTAATCAAAATACCTATAAAGGGGTTTTATAAAATTTTGTTTCTATGTTATCGGTGGAAAAGATTTCTGCAATATCTAAAACTCGTTATTAACCTCAAAATACACTCAAATATGTAATAAAAAAAGCTAGTAAACATTTTCCTGTAGTTAAGACACTTCTCGCTGGTCCAACTGCAATGGTTAAGACTATATTTAGTTAACACATTTTAATAACCAATGAAATAACAGCAGCCCTTCTACAGGAAAGCTGTGTGGTTTCAAGTTATTTTAAAGCATGTCTAGACATCTCAAGACCTCAGAATAGTTTGTCTTCGTTATTACAGGCTCTGTTAACAGAATAAACCTCAAAATATTGAAATGCTGTTTTTATCACCAAAACATAATTTGATAATCGTACCTGTTTCATAAACTACTAATATTACAGTTAATAAACTATAAATCACGTACACAAATTAATGGTGGAAAACATTGCGCAAACTTTCTCATTCCCATTCAAAAAACAATCAAAACTAATCGGCAAATAAATTTGTTAAATAACGAAATTGAACCGTGGGCGCCATTTTTTGGGGGGAAAAACATAATAAATAGGGCCTAAACTGGATTCGGTTGGTCATATTTGTTGTTTGCTAATTTATTAGAACAGTAATATTGTTCCAATAGTGAATTTGTACACGAATTTGGCTCATTAATCTTTACATTTCACTAAAATTATAACGAAATCGCTAGAGTTGTTTTTGATATATTATGTCTTTTAAACAGCCCCACAGTAATGCCAAATACGTTGTTAGAGTCCTAAACTGTTCCACTTTAGAAAAATTTAATCAAAATAGCTGACACGATTTTGAGAAAATCGTAATTTTGTGTTTTTTCTTAAGACAACTTTACTACCTTCGAAATACTGTAATCGAAAAAAATAATAAAATAAATAAATACGCCTAAATTCCAAATTTGATTAAAATCAGCCTACTCGTTTGTGACGTAAAATACTACACAGACGACAGACATTGTTCTAAAAACCACCTTTTTAGACCCATCACCTTAGACTACATGTAAGAAAATAAATTCAGCAAGCTACATAGAAATAGCTGTAAGATTATACAACAATAGGACTCCCTGACAACTGTCAGATAGGCTTAATCATTTAGTTGTGTGGATACTAGATCTGAAGTCATCGGTCCAACTGTGATTTCAATTATCACCATAGAGCCAAATTTAGAAAAGTTTATTTTTACCGTTTTAATGTTTGTTAAAATTTATGTATTTTAACATGAAAGCTGTTTTCGATTTTTAGTTTTTCAAGTAGAATAGAGGAAGTAGTGTTGGGGGGGAAATCGATTTCGAAATTTTTACCGATAAATTCGTTCCCTGAGTCCAAAAAAATAATTTTTGGGTCGACTTGTGTTGTATGTGCAGCGCTGTACAGCCTAAACGTATCAAATTTGGTGACTACATCTCGGTATTAAATTATGATTTTCTCAAAATCTACTACAACGATTTTGATAAAATTTTGCTCAAGTGTAGCTTCCCCCGGTCAAAACGTATAGGTCGTTGTCTCCAAAAATATCGGTTTCCTGAATTATCGTAAAAGATAAACAAAAAAACAAACTCAAATCTGTTATAAAAAACGTCATCAGCTAAAGAGTTTTCGGTAAAAAAACTTAATTTATTCTAAAACGTCAGTTCAATGCCTTTCGACAAAACGATCTTATATCTTTTATTCTTTTATGAAGATTATCTTTGTTTGATAGAAATATACCAATTAAAATACAGGTTTCAAATAGAACATAGGCTATATTTTTTAATCTATGAACAAGTTCTTTAATCTATCAAGATAATGTCTGTAAAAAGCCTTTCGACAATATAATCATATTTTATGATTGAAGATTATCTTTGTTTTGATAGAAATATACCAATTTTAAACATATATTCCAAATATGTATGTTTTAATCTATTAGGTTTTTTAATGTATCAAGATATTTTAGATTGTGTAAAATGCCTTTTGACAAAACAATTTTATTTCTTTTATGATTGAAGATGATCTTTGTTTATTAGAAATATACCAATTTTAATATAGGTTTCAAATATATATTTTTAAATATATTAGATACATAATCTATCAAGTTATGTTAAAATGTGAGTAAAAACCTTAATCCATAAAATAATCTTACATCTTTCAGAGATTATCTTTGTTTTGATTGAAATATACCAATTTTAATATATAGGTCTATTACATATATATATTAGGTTGTTTAATCTGTAAACTTATTTTAAAATTTAAAAGATTTTCCACAAAACAATCTTTCATTTTTTTATGACTTAAGATGATCTTTGTTTTGATGGAAATATATCAATTTTAATATCTAGGCTATACTTTAAAATGTAATTTTTTTAAATCTATTAGGTTGTTAAATCTATCAAAATATTTTAAAATTAAAAAGCCTTTCGAGAAAACAATCGTCTATCTTTTTACTCTATTATGATTACTGAAGATATCTTTGTTTTGATCGAAATATGTCATTTTTACATGTGTTTCTAATGTTTTTGTTTTTTTTTAAGTGAGTAAAAAGGCTTTCGACAAAACAGTCTTATTTCTTTTTTTCTTTTATGATTGGAGGTGATCTTTATTTCGGTAAAAAATATACCAATTTTAAAATATATATTTCAAATATTATTTTTTAATCTATCAAGTTATTTTAAAATATGATTAAAAAGCTTTCGACAAAATAATTTTATAATAATATGTAGCCTACTATCATTATAACAAGCGTTTTCTGTGTCTTTGTGTATATCTGGAAAACAAAGAAGAAATAATACAAACACTTGGTAATTGTAAACAGTAAACAATAAATTAAACTAAATATATTTTAACAAAACAAATTACCTTTGTACACAAAAGCATTAAAAACAAATCTCAATTGTGTTTCACAAATAGGTTCTAGACAGAAACCACGTCATAACCTCAACTACCGCACAAGAACTGAACTCTACACTGTGAAAGCAACAACGGTACTGAGTTCTCAGTTCTCACTCAGTGAGACTGGACAGGAGAGCTGTGACGTCACGACTCTAGCTAATCAGCTGTAATAAGCTCTCTCTCCTTTGTCTCGCGTAGTGACTGATCTGGCCACTATTACACAACTCCTAAAGTTCGCTTTACACTTATATTTTAACTTGAAAAATAAACTGTGTAAAAATATTGCACAAACTTTCTTATTCACGACAAAAGTCAAATTAAACTATTGTTCATCATTTATCGATCTTTGTGTCAAAAAGTGAAAATGAACAATGGACGAAGACTTTGAAATTTTTTTATATATTTAAATATGGGGTAAACTTACTTCGATTGTGTCATATATATCTCAGCCCTTATATATGCCTTCAACGTAATTGATTAAAATAATGCCCTTTTTCAAAACAATAAAAAAATCAACTCGCACAGCTTTTTTGAAAATTTGTAAAAATACCCCCATCGATTTAGATCTTTTCCTAAAACGTTTCTAAACCCACCCACCGATTTGGAAAATTAACCTCTAAATTTTCATTCTTTTCCAAAAAAAGTTACTAAACCTCCCAACTTATTTAGAAAAAAATACCCGCCTTTTTTCGACGTTTTTCTGAAACCTTCCCCATTTTGATCCTTTTATGATCCCCAATTTCTAAGCTCGCCCAACCCATTTTGAAAATACACTCCCCAAATTTTGATCTTTTTCCAAAAGAGTTTCAAAATACACCTAACTCATTTTGAAAAAAATAATAATAATCCCTCCTTTTGACTCTTTTTCTGAACGCTCCCATTTTGACTCTTTTGTGACCCCCCCCATTTTTGATCATTTCTAATCCCAATCAACCCATTTTTCAAAATATATAAAGAAATCTTTTACAAATTATATATGGATAATATAATATATGGATAATGATATATGGATATTTTTGTTCTTTCAATAAAGGATCTTATGCTAGCATTACGAAATATACAGTATACCAAACACACGGAACACAATTCTCACAAAAAATACGCCTAAGTATCAGACGCGTTTCAACGACAAGGTCGTCCTCTTCAGTGATACACGAGCTACTCTAATCAAACTATAACGAGTCGTTGAAACGCATCTGATATTTATGCGTATTTTTTGTGAGAATTGTGTTCTGTGTGTTTGGTATACTGTATAATTTTTCTCATAAGTCAAGCTCAACATTTAATATAAATATTACGAAATATGTTTACTTTTACAAAAATGTTGAAATAACTACATTTAGATATGAATTACATATTTACTGATTCATTTTCTATTTTTTTTTTTTCAGATAAAAGGATAGTTGAATTAAAAAAACATTAACTCAAGTTTCATTCAGATAGAACAACTCAATTTGGTAAGTGTCTTTGTTGCTTATTGTACTAACTTCCACCGCGCATAGTGGCCTAGCACACACTCCGATTTTCCACGAATTCAATAACGAATAAGATCAAGTGGGAAATTACATCTTTTATAACAACCGCAATATGGGCATTTTTTGAGAGATGACAAGACACTAGACTGAGCAAAAAATGATCAAAATCGTTTGAGTCCTTTAAAAAAAATCTTTGTTTGTTTTTTTATCTTATGCTACTCCCAAATTTTAAGCCACTAAAAAATGACAAACGTCCCGAAATATACCAAAACCTACCACACTTCATTAAAATCTGTCCACACGTCAGTGAGCTGTTGAGTTAATACACAGACGATAGACGTTATTCTAAAAACCAATTTTTTGGAATCAAAGGAACAAAATAAAAGAATACAACAAAATAAGGCTTTGAACAATATCATGATATTTATAATAATTCAAGCAGTCCAGTAGGCAAACATACAAATGTATTAACCACTTAAAAAACATCTAAGACAATGGCATTTATAGGCCTACATTTACATAATACGAGCAAGCCTAGATAATCTTAATTCCAACAGAGCGCGACGCAGTTACACGTGCACATTTGTACATTCTGTTATTGAGGTTATGTTATGCAACAGGGTTTATGTTGCGTTGTTAGGCCTAACTAAACGCGCAATTTTACAATTTCATACTTATTTTAGCGTTGTTTACATGTTGGACAATAAATTATCAAGACTAATTTCAGTTCTCTGGTAACAAAATAGACTGTTATAGATTAGAATTTAGTGTTTTGTATATGCGTATAAAACTCCATCAAAATATCCTCTCTTTTTTTTTTACGATGAATCAAATAATAGATATCGAGTTTTTCATGGAAACAACCTTTTTGAAGTTTAAATACCCTGAGGCTCGAGTACGGGCGTGGCAATCTCATGGTAGTTGGCTCTACATCTACTTTCATCTACACTCGATTCAACGTTCACCTTTCAGTATGGGAGGTCCATAAGGAACGCAAATCAAATGGGAGTTTCAGCGCTACTATCCATCATGGAAATATCACCACTAACCTCCTGGCTGGACTCTATGGATACTGTAACGTTTATTAGTTTGGGAATCTCCCGTATGACCCTACTGAGAGGCGACGTGAAATCGAGGTTAGATTCTTCTCCTTCATATTTTCTATCAGGTATCTATTGGTGAACTCCGATATATACTGGAGAACGATGCGAGGTCCAACGCCTCTTTAATTCCACCTGCCAAATCTCCACTTGGGGAGCGAGGGCCAGCCAGTAGGCAGAAGGGAAGCGGAGTTATTGATAAACAAAAATGTAGATTAGATTAGTGGTTGCAAGAATCACCACAAACAGATTACGTTAAGTTATTATATAATATAATAATAAAAAATCGGACAATATAACATTAATCCCCAGCTTGTGTTTATATTTGATCTGGTATTCAGACATGAAATCCGATTATTCTGGGAATCCTTCCCCTCTCCTCTTATGAATAAAGAGTTTTCTCCACTGGCCCTCGCTCCCACAAACGGAACATTACGTGAATTACCCTCGTCAAATTTTGGGTCGGCTGGCCCTTGATCCTAACACTGGAAACTATTAAAATATTCTAGGGCTAGGAGGTCACTATTTTATACTATTTTGTTTTTCTGCAATGCTGACCGAGAGGTTCTTCGAGTTTAAACATAAAGAAGGAAAATGAAGTCAAAGCAGTGATTTTAGAAATGTAACAATAACAATATAATCATCACAAACAGGTTATGTTAGGTTGTTATTATATTCTTAAAAATCCTAAAATCGCACCATAAAAACAATAATAAGATTATATTAATGGTTGCAAGAATCACCACAAACAGATTAGGTTATTATATACATAATACTAAAATCGAAAATACAAGAATAATGTATTTTGTTCACAGCTTGGGTTTCTATTTGTTCTATTTAGACAAGAAATACAACAATTCTGGGAATCCTTTACCTCCCTGTTTATGATGAACTTTTTTGCTACCGGTTCTCGCTCCGACAAATTGCCTACTGGTTTACTCTCATTTAAATTTTGGGTCAGCTGGCACTCACTTCTACACTCGAAACTATTAGGGTATTCGAGGACTAGGAGGTCTCTATTTTCTATTCTTTTGTTTTTATTTTTTTAAATCGATGACCGAGTGGTTCTTCGCCTTAAAACAAAAAGGGGCAAAATGAGCCCAAAAACTTTTTTTTTTAAATGACCGACCTTCTTTTTGAAGCCTAAATGAATGGATTATCTTGTATTACATTTGGTATTTAAGCATATTCTGGCTATCGAGAGAGAATATATTTGTTATCTGACCCACGTTAATAACCGGATGGACTCAACATACCAACCGGGTGGACCGATTTTAATCAAATTTAGTATGTGTACATCTTTATACAGTATTCTTTCTTTTCCCTCGATAACTCGAAATTTAGAGAAAGCTACAAAAAACACAAAATTCCGATTTTCTCAAAATCAACTTTATTGATTTTGGTAAAATTTTGCCTCTAAGGACTGGAAGAAAATATATTGGTCGTTTTCTCTCCAAAAATGGTTGTTCGTAAGAAAAATCGGCCATGGGGCTCTTAAAATAGACATAATTTGTCATTATCGATTCAGTTTAGCGAAATGTACCACTAATTACCCGTGTGGTAAATGGCAACTAAAAAATTGTACAATTCTAAAATAATTTTAAAAAAAACATAAATGAACTTTGACCGCCGTTATTAAAAGCTTGTTTTTGTGACGATGAGTTTTGGTTCGTTTTTATCTGATTTTGGAGATGGACAAGTGAGAAAATTCATGCAATGTTTTTGCATCATTTACTAAAACAAATCTTGTTGCTTTGATTAATCTCTCCTTGTTGTTTAAAGGTCATAAACTTCTTTTTTAATAAAAAAAGAAGAAAGAAATACAAAGGGACAAAGACCCCTTAGCCTTTGCATACCGTCAGATTCAGAAGAGAACAATAGTTGGACAATAGAGACTGGATAGATAAGATTAAAGTGAGGGATTTAACCCAAGATTAAATGACAATAGGTGTAGACCTAGCTAGGTACCTTTGGGATTGCCAACCGAGTGTCTAATTGTTAACAAGGAACACAATTATGACATTGAGCATAGATAACGGGATACAATATGGTTACAGAGTATTGACAGCACGCGGAAACTATAAACACATCCTATGGTCATTAATTCTTTATTTATCTTATCGACTTCACTGATAACATGCACTGTTTTTGTTCTTCAGATAACGGAAGGCATTAAGTTGCAAAAATAATAATCTTTTTGTTGGCAAACAACGGAGATGATAAATTTATTGTAATGCGCATCAAAATGTATTTCTGTTTGTTTGTTTGTTTTAAGTTTTTCTTGTTCTCTGTTTAGATTCGGACGCCAAATAACCTAGTTTCAGTTTTTTGCCCTCGATTCCTATTTACGATTTTGTAAATGTTTAGATGGGTTGAAATAGATTAGAGGATTTGAAACTGGTTTAAGGAAGGAATGAATTAAAGGATCAATGAATGATACAGCTGGTTATGTCCGAATCTGATTGGAGAAGATCATTATATGGATGGGGGGGGGGGAGGTTATTAAGGAATAACAAACGTCGTAAAGTTCTGGCTGTTGTAGTCAATTTGTCAAGATGTTTATTTTGTTTTTTGTCAATAATTTGTTAATTTGACTGTGGAAAAATAAATACCAATATATTTATCATTAAAATATATAAATATTTTGACTTGCAGTTTTACTTTTTACAAAAATAAAGAAAGTTATTGATGTGTCAAAAACGAACTGGATTATTTTGCGGATACAGTATAGGCTATCCATTTTAGGTTAAGCAGCCCAAAAAGTGGTTTTTAGGAATGATGTCGTTCTGTGCATTGCTCTACAGCCCAAAGGTCTCAATAGAATTTTATAAATTAGTGTAGCCTACCCGTTGTTAGAAACTTAGCAATATTTTGTTATTTATAAATATTTTATATTTAAACACTGTCGTAAATTGATTTGAAATACTCATTCATTGGTTCAATTGTAAACGGTATAACTTCAGCTGGCATCATTTAGTGCTCGTTTATATGAATCAATGTAAGTTTCCTCATTGTTAAGTCCACGCATAATTCTCCTGTAGTTGAGGTGATAAACACGTTTTCGGTATAAGTTTCTGTTTGAAGGCATTGTTACTATTAAAAGTACAATGAGAAACAGTTCAATAAACTTCACGGAAAAAACATTGGAAAACTTTTTAGTAATCGTAAAAACTTCTTTTTAAAACATTGTATAAGCCAGTCAAAATGAACTGATAATACCATATTTTGTGAATAACAACATTTCTTTAACAAAAAACACTCTTTTTTTTGCTTTAAATTATATTTGTTTATATAACAGCTGATATTATTTGATTGGTGCAGTTTAAAACGTATGTTTTTCCTTCGTAAGAACAAAGTCTTAATATAAAGCAAGATGTACCTATATAAATTCCTCTATAAAAATTAGCATGGCGTTAATGGTAAAAACTTAAATCCTTTTACTTTCCTCCCTTATGTCCCATCCTTTTGTAAATTTGGGTGGAAACAACTTCAGACTGAGCTCTAACGTCAAAATCAGTTAAAAGCTGTAGGAGTTCTATTCACACACATAAAATCTCTAACCTATCAAACAAGTGTAGATTTGTATATTTTGAATAATTCTTATGGCAAATTAGCAAATAAAAAAAATATTCCAGTTCAGAATTACGACAAGAAAAACAAAAATGAACCATTGAACGTCTCATTAAAAATGTTGAGGTTCGCCACGTGAAATGGGGAAATGCCAAATACAAGTAAACCTAGATTAAACATGACATCGGGGAAACAGCTTTGACAATAAATTTAGAAACATTAATTAAAACTGAAACGAACATCAACTTAGCAAATAGGCACATTTCCAGCCTAACTGCACGCCGTTTTAAGAATATTTGTCGGCACAACAGGGAAACACACTGGGCACTGCTAATTTTTACAGCCTCCCTGGAGTTTTCCATATCATTTACAGTTAAAAAAGATGATTTTTTTGGTTAAAAACACTAAATGGTGGATAGATAGAAAACAAAGCGTTAACACAATATATTTATATATACTTTTTCATTGGTTTTGATGTTAGAATAGGATGTTGAAGTTTTGGAACGATTTTTGAAACACCATGTATATTTATAAAACCTGAATGTCAAAATATCCCCGCATACGAAATTTGAATAAAATTAGTTCACGCGTTATCCACACATAAAAACATCAACTTTTTGACCCTCTCGCACAACTGTGAGAAAATTATGGGAATAAGCTTTAATTAATTTTTTTTAATATAACACAAAAAAAATGATCCCTAATAATGTTTATACAAGACAAATTGCTTCATTAAATTTTAATCACCGGTTGTACAAATCTGGGTCAGATTTTATAATAGTTAACTAGGTTATAAGTTATCTTTGTTTGTGTTAAAATAATTACATTTAGTACTTGTTTTTGTTTTAAATAGAATTTACGAATATCAGAAATATTACGCAATTGACATTCAGTGAGTTACAACTTCCTGCTTCTCTAAATACCTTTTGAACAACAAAACTGTCAGACAGATAGGAAACCTCAATAGTTTATGGTTTAAAAAATATATGGAAAAGTAAATGATGGGAGGGGGAATGTATGAGGTGGTTAAACGGCTGGTCATCATGAGCGGAACAAATGGAGACCATACTTTTTTTAGATGTTGAAACAAACTCCATTTTCCCCCTTGTTGTTTAGAGACTTAAAAAATCTCTACCTCATTACGCCTTAAAGACAGGAACATAAAATAAAGACCTCTAACTCTCGAATACTCTAATAGACCCGGTATCGGATAGGAACAAGAGTTGGTCATGAGAAATTTTTGTTTTTTGACAATTAAGTGTGATCTGTAAAATTTTCTTGCACGGTATCAATAATCGAATCTGAAACGTTACTAATTTCACTAATCCATCTTCATTTCAGATAAACAATAAATAACAATCGATTCATTTGTCGCTAATTATCGACTTTCCTCAAAATGTCACAAATATATCACATTAGAGATTCTGTGGACAGTGGATTATGATTTATTTTAGAATTTAATTAATCGTTTTATAAACACTTTGTGTTCACTGCCACAGAGTGGTAACGAAGTAATTATGGGATTTAATGTACACTTGAACAAAACACTAAACTATTAAGTTAAATCCCTTATAGGGGATTAAATGTAGATTTTGCTTTGGATAAAAATCGTACGAGGAGAACTTTAAAAAATCTTATTTGGAATCATATTACAAACAACATATTAAAAAAGTTCTCCACCAAACAACCCAAAAATGTCACGTTTAAAACATTTATAAGACAATCCTAGTTAAAAGCTAACATACATATACGCATACTTATATACATATATATTAGGCCTATACATGACATTATTTTTATTAAATCTCCTCAATTACATCATTCTAATAATTCATAGTAAAATATATGTTAATTTCACTTACTTAAAACTCTTTACAAGGAAATTTTTCTAAAAGGTCGGCCATATTGGATCACCCATTTTGAATTTTTAGGTATCAACATTATTCTTATTAAAATCCCCCAATTCATACATGTTTTATTCACCCTACTTTAGTTTCTAAAATTTACTTTAAGATTTAAACAAATAACATTAATTCAAAGTTTAAAACAAATATACACTTTTCCCGAAAAGATTTATTGGAACACGTTTAATACTACCATAAATCTAAGAATGTTGGCCTTTGTAGCATTGACAACGTAATAAACCTTTAGACAGAGTGTCAGTTAGCAACATGTCAAGAGTGCAGGGACCGATAAAATGTAAAAGGAAAATGTGCCGCTTAGCGGATAACCTCTAGACCTGTCAAACCCTTCTGAATGTTATCAAGTGAAGATGCGGTGCTCAGGACACATCCGAGTTAAAAACCCAATTACAAAATTTCATGACTGGTAAACCCGTTTGTAACAGACAAAATACCATATGGTTGAGATAGAACCTCGCTTAGCTCCATCAATAAAGGAGCTCGACAACAATAACAGTGTTGTCCATGTAGACGGATGAAGAGAACACGTGCACACATCCTTATTGTTAATATCATACAAGGTGTAAATAACCAGCCAGCTGACTCCTTTCCTTTGTAGGAACGTACAAAACAAGTGAAAGTTTTATAACACCTGTCTTGTTGTGTACGGACGTATATAAACACGGTTTTAGGACAAGGTCGAATCTTTTTTGGTGTAACGGTACAGCTGATCAATTAGGGAAGAAAGTCTTGTGATAATAGAAAACAGCTGTTCTAGCATATGGTAGAGAGCTTTGTATGTATGGGCTGTTATGTAATAGAGATTACAACTATCTATCTGTGGGGTCCACCCACGCAACTTCATGTACATTACACTCAGCTACACGCTGCTAACTGTACTCGGTATGCTGACATGATAGACTGTGTGTGTGTGTGTGTGTTTAGACATTAATATTTTACCAGTTGTACAAAATGGATTGTTACAGGATTATGCAAATCTTAGATAAAAACGTTTCAATCGGAGAAATTTTACGGTCTAAATCATATTGAACGAGCGGTGAAAACTACTTCACTGTTTTTATTTCGCTAAAATTCAGGCTATTTTTGATCTTATTTAGAGGTTAGGTTGTTTAGTAATAATTTTCGTATATTTTATCGTGGAAAACAGTTTTGGACAGATTGTAAAGCTATAACATAGTGAGAGATTTTCTAGTGTTGTTCATTAAGATGCAAAATAATTCGCATTTTCTGAAGTTGTAAAATAAGCGTTTTGAAAAATATTTCTAGAGATTTATTTTGATTCAAACTACACGATGATTTTTTTTCGTTTTCATTTCTTAAAGTTTGGTTAGTTTTAAGAGATTTCCCCGGGAAAATGTCCATTTTGAACTTCTCACATACCTACGTAGAATAAAGTTATGTAAATGAGGCAAAAAATGGATGTGTAGTCTAGGTGGGCATTTACCATTTTTAGGTACTTCGAGTTCAAAACAAAATGTTTTAAACTATCTAATCTGTCTGTGCAAGATTTTAACGAAATTCGATATGTTAGCATATCTCGAGACGATTTTGTATTTCACTCAAAATTTAGAGGTGGCTGTAATACAAAAAATAAAACAGCTGTCACACTTGTTCCAATCACTCTGTATATTAATGTGAAGACAGAGTTGACCGACATATTGGAAAATTGACTGGTTATATGACAAACAATGAAACTTCCCTTAACGAACATTTTTGTATTCCCAGACCGGGATCTTGCTTTTCAGCCCTTTGTAGTGTTTCTAAATAACGGACTTTCCCAAAAATGGACACGAAATTGATGACCAATGGGTCAGATGAAATTTCCGAATAACGGAGCATAAAATATCATCTTTTTCTAGGAAATTGTTAAATGTCTCAAAACACACTTTGAAATATCTGTTCGCTAATTACCCGGAAGTTGACTTCCTAGAAACTAGTTTTGCTTTCTTTGTGTCCTTTATACAACAACTGACCTTTAAGAATTCAGTTTCAATACAGTTCCTGTGCGAACAGTGTGCAGTATTGTGATCTCTCTCAAACTAAAACTTTTAACTTTATTAAACCTTACATAGTTTTTCTCCCTTTTTAAATTTACATTTTTTTAAATTTGCCTATTTGTTTATTCAGTATTTTAGTACGAAATGATTAATAAATAAAGAACATTATTTAATTTACATTTTTGTGAGATTTGAAATAATACCAATGTTCAATTTATTTCACTTTTATTGACCGTACATGTATTAAAGTAATGTGTTTTATTATACAGAACGTATAAGTTGGGTTCACCATTTAAATTTTCTGAACGTGTTACAAGACGTTATTTTGGTGGTTTACAATGCTTTATCAGCCGGCCTATATAACTGGATCTCTCCCGATCGCGGACTCTTCTCAATAGTGGATATTTTATACTCTGTATAGGTCTGGTTTAGTTTTGGAGCCGGGACTACCTGCGGCCACCCCCAATAAACCCTCCCCGAATCGAATCGGCCTGCAGTTGTTTCCCCCAATGAGTCACCTACTGTTATCTATGATTATTTTAATCAGTTATTTGAAACCTACTAAAAAATGTGGAAAATGTTACCAAACTCGTCTATGGTGTCAACACATTTAATATCTATTTGGCTACATTACTATTTTTACATTACAAAGTTGAAATGTAGACAAATAATTACTATTTTACAAAGTTAATACAAATGATTTCTATAAATTTAATACGAATAACCGGCGAAACATCTGCAGCCCGGTCCGATTCGGGGAAGGTTTATTGGGGGTGGCCGCAGGTAGTCCCGGCTCCAAAACTCAACCATACCTATACAGAGAATAAATAACAATAAATTTCTTTAAAAAAATGTTACATAGATTTTTTGAACTTCTTGACGTCGGGTAGATTTTTATATATATATCACAGTGCATTAGATAAAAATATACAGATGTCATGTAAGGGTATCAACCCCCTCGGTGACAAATAACCAAGTTATTGTTAACAATGTAATTTCGAACTGGGATCTCCCAAGAAAATTTGTTATTAGTTTAGTTAAGAGATCCGTCAAGCCTGAGTTACCAATACAAGCGTAACGAGTGGAGGTTTCTGTACAGCTTCGAGTCTCGTCAAGGCAGACACTATACTTTAATTATTATTGCTTCGGACGTGGGACTCGCGTTGGGGGGAGGAGAGCCGTTAGCACACTGTTGTCAATTTTGGCGCGGACGGGGGAGGTTTGCTACTGTCACACTCACAAGACAACTTGACACAGTTGATGCCTACGGCACAAGTGTTCTGGCGAGACTGGAAACTTTCTCCCTGTCTGGGAAACGTGACAACATGGCAGGATTGTAAACTCGCCAGCCACCCTCTAATTGGTCGGAGCGCGGGCGAGCCCCTGATGTCCTGCTACCCCGGAAAGGAGGTCAAGTCCGAAGCAATAATAAATGAAGTATAATAAAAACAAAGCGAGTGGAGAGTTTTTAATACACCCATCTATGAATTTATAAAGCAAATATCAAGAAGTAGGGATATTCAGAAAATCTGCGTAACAAACTTGCCCCAAATCTACCAATACAATTTAATATTTCCTACGAAACTAACTTTTAGACACTACATTAGAAGAATTTACTCGGATTACATTGTATGATAGACTGACGTCCAGCAACTTATGAAAGCAAAGAACAGCCCAACAAGCAATAATAAACTAATAGTATTTTGTGGCTTTGTCTTTCACGTGTGTAAAATAGCGTTTGTTCAAGGAAATTTAGGGAATGTAGGCGTTTTGTGATTGGATCACATCTGTATCGTTATTATTGTAACACGAAATCATACCAGTGGATTCTTATAAACAAAGAGGCCTCTTGAGATCTTTTCTATAAAGGTTTTTTTAACGGAACTGCCTGCTAAGGCTTACGATTTGACACAGATTTCATAGAAACCGATAGCGTATATCTTGATATAGGACACGTTTCACAACCAGCAAAAAATAAGTTTAAAGACTTTCTGATAGGAATCCTAAATAGCTGTCGTCGTCATCACACGAACAATAGGGCATTGAACTATCACTAACCGTGGACATCGCATCCATTATGTAGGACGTGGACAAGTCAAGTTCGTGTTTTGACAATCCGTGAATATTTATCATACGTTCGGGGGGAACTACAAAGGTTGCCATCAAACCTTTATGTGAGTCAAAACAGTAGATCATGATATTTATCCAGTCCAATCATAAAAAGAAATACAAGCAGATCCTCTAAATGTAATACCCAAAGTTGGTTTCGTGGGCTTTCTAGAAAATGTTAAATTGTATTGGTAGATCAAGGGGTCTTCTCAGTAGGGTTTTCTAACCGTAGTAACTGTGTTCATCACTACCACAGACAAGAGGTATACTATACTTTCTTGATGACGGCTATGTAGATGTGTGTATATTAACAGTTTCCACTCGCTTCGCTCATGTTGGTGACTCGGCCCTGCCGAATCTTGTAACTTACGAATATCACATTTCCTTGTGAGGCAGGAAAGTGGGGTTGATAGCATTACACGCTGAAATGAAGTCTGCAAATTTTTATCCAATTGAATATGTTATAAGTTGAATAACACACGAGATAGGAACGAAACACCGTTTAAAATGGCAGCCATCTTTTACATTTTCAATTCAATTCTGAATTTTAAAAGTGTTTTATATGAGAATATTAAAGTATCCAGTAACAAATTCCATGTAACCTATTTTAATGTTTGACCCCGCTATCGTGCTTGCGTACAGACAACGATGGATGGCATGTAGAAGATCACTTTTCCGCTATGAAATGTGAAGATTAGTCAAAAAATAAAGTTCAAATTTTTTAATTCGTATAATGTAAAAAAAAAAAGAAGAAAAAAAAAGTTTTTTGGCATGTCTGTCTGTCGCTTTAGATCTCACAGAGGTGGAATAATTTTGAATAAATTTGCTAGTCTATATTTTATTCAGCATACAAAGTTATTTGATAATTATAAATTAATCTTATTATTAATATGGTGTAATTGAACATTTGCCATCATTTGTGTATATAAAAACTGAATTAAAAATCGAAGATAACATTTTTTTTTTTTTTTTAACTTTAAAACAAGGCTGAATTTTTTTCCGCTTATTCCACAAATGGGAATCATGACGCGATCGAGAACCGAAATCTTGAAAAGGGGCAAAAGGTTGTTTACTCCGATAAACAGTTTTATGACAACTTTCTCTTGACACCATACCTTTAACGATCCGTTGCTTGGTGTTCTTTGTGTAGTTGTAGGCCAATTTGTTGTGATTTAGTCTTAGCTTTGCTCACGCCTAGTTTTAGACTTGAGTTTTTTTTATATTTAGTATAGTGTGGTCCAATAAGGGTTTAGGCTACTAGACTATGTTGTTGTTTTTCTCTTTTATGCCTTAGTGTTTTATTTATACTCTCGAAACCATCGTGTATTAGTTTATATATATATACACACAAATTATGCCACATGTGTGATGAAATCTATATTTTAGGTTATTACGAAATTTGTTGTCTTACTTTTTTCGATCTCAAAATTTAGAGGGAAAGTTTGCGTAAACTTTATACACCGTTTATAAACCTTAGTCGATTAAAACAATTTTGGCCCGGACGCCCTATTCCATTGCTTAAGTCGGTTCTTAAAAACAGTTTAAAGTTATCTCTTATTCTTATAACATTCATCTTTTTTTGAAGGTGAGGATAATTTGGAGGACAATTTAAAAAAATCTACATGACATTTTGGCTTATTTCTATAAAGCCTCAAACTTTTTTTTTTAATACGTTTCGTTGGTTACGTTTCGTCAACGTTGAAGATTACTGGATCTTCACTGGAAGCACGTTTTCTTAAATTTTCATTAAAATCCATCATTAATTCTATACTTTTAGCTAAATGTTTAAAATAAAGATGTATAAACTTTGAGGTTATGTAACAATTCACTGAAACCAATCAACTTAAAACCCATTTCATATTCTTTCTAATTTAATAATGAACAATTTTGTTTATAACTAATATTTTTGTTATGGTTATAGAAAAGCAGATTTATTTTAATACCACTTTGCAAATTACAATACCATACTTGTTACAATTACGCCCATATGAAATTGCACTCTAAAACTGTTCTGCGTCTCGTTTCTCTCGCCTAGGCTATATAACATAGATTATGTTTTAATTTGACGCATAAGATTAGGTTCATTTAAATTACGTAAAATTTAATTGAAAAACTTATGAGGAAGAGAGGAGGAAGGGAAAGGGGGAATGGCGTCCGTCCGCCGGCTCGTTTTGCATATAGATTATGTCCAGGAGGTGTCAACGCTTGTTGGACCGTCTAATCGAATTAACTTTATTACAGTTCTCCTCGCAGTAAATTGAAAAAGAGAGAAATTAATTAGAAATGTGTCAAAACCAATCGACACAAGTCTGCACCACGCGTGGGAGGGTCGTTGTCATTTAGCGAATCTTTAGTAATTACATTAATGTCTTCAATCGTAACGCACGAACCTTATACTGTACTGTTGTATAATGGGGAGGGCGTTACGTGTTTGTTGTAAAGCCCTCTACCTCATCCTTTACCAAATGTATCTGTTAATAAAAAATTGTTTACGTACCCTATAAATTCAGAAATATTGATTCTCACATATTAGTACGATCTCCAGCATCAGATAATGCAAACAATTCCATCCATCCTGAAAAAATTTCAGCTGCAAATAGGTCACAGAAATTTTAGTATATAGGCTAGTTGTATATTTTTATTGCAAGAGTCTTGGTTTTGCCTCTCAGCTATGAGGCTTATTGTGCATCCTGATTAAAACGAATCACAGGTTTTGAAATACCGTGAGATAATTCGGATAATGTTTTTCCCCCTGTCCTGCTCAAAGCTGGGCAGTCATTATGTGCTGAGCTGCCTCCTCAGTTACAGAAGATATGGTTAATTAGGTTTAGATGACTGGGGAACATCCAGTCAGATCCGTCAACCATCGTAGGTCAACCTGTTCAGCTTAATCTTCCTCTGTATTGAGTCTTGAAGGAGCCTTGAGAACTCTTAGATTGTACGTTCCTTTCCGTTCTTTCCAATGTTCCTTCGAGACCAATCGGAAGACACACCTATGTATCAAAGTATATGCTAGTCCACACGAATGTTAAGAAGCATTCAGCTCCTGCTTTAGAGCACTTGTCTGCCTTTGCATTTCCAATAACGCCCTTATGTCCATGTCCCTGTATCCACATCAGGTTTACATTTTGCATTCTTTTATTGCTTACTTTGTATTCTTTTTGTCTTACTTATTGCATTCTTTGGACTTGAGAACATTCCATGCAAAGTCAACAAGTTCCAGTCTCGTGGCAACTATGCATACTCCAATGACTTAAGTCCAGTTCTAGCACTAGCTGAAAATGTTTTCAAGACGCATTTGACAATATAAATCAAGATGTTGAGGTTTAGATTCGAGATATCACTTGTGTTATTAAGTTAGATATAACCTTAGGCGACCTTATTGCCACCTGCACAACTATCTATACTAACTTTACTATATTCTGAAGAAAACACCTTTTATAAACTGAATCCTTCTAGACGCACGAACCCTTTTGACAAAAAAAAATAAAACTTCAGAAATTGGACTTCCACAAATACACTACTTAATAAGAGACTTTGGTAATGGTGTGACAATTGGTACATCGTTTTGAATATAGAGATGATACATCTGATTTTTATAAGATTTGGACTTAAGTCTGAAACGAAATTATCTTCTTCTTTTAAGAGAAGTTCAGCAAACAGAATTCTGGTGTGTATACCGATCACAGACAGAATTCTGATGGTTGTTAAAATCATTTGAATTGATTTAAAGTTATTTACACGGAGTGTACAATAAATTGTAGCCTCTAGGAAGAGTAGCTATCTCTCTCTCCCCAAAACTATAGGTAACTTTAGAAGGTTGTATTCTAGCTGCCAAAGTAAATGAAATATATTCATTACAGCTTAAAACTTGCCTTCTAAATTGTCTAAATAAAAAGTCGCAGTTACAATGTAAACAATTCTTAATAAAGTTCGTATAAAATATTCTAATACCTAGGTCGAGTTTGGTATCATTTTTGATAACTTTTTTATTGGATTTCAAATATACTTTTAAACTGGTTAAATTATTATTCTGTTAAGAAAGTGTACCTTTGTATAAACCCAGGCGGACGCGGCGAGGGATTATAGGGGTGGCCTCACGTAGTCCCGGGTCCACCCGCCTACCTGTATACAAAGTATAAAGCGCAATCATAAGTGAGTTGAAATAGGAAACGGTTTGTAGTTGGGAAATAATTCGACGGCTATATCAACTGTTAAGAAATTTATCCAACAATCTGAATATGCTCCCACACTCTGTAAGGTGAAAGTAATGATACAACTTAATAATCTTGAATACACTGTGCTCGTTCTCAAGAAATTTAATTGCAGGCGTATAATGGGTAAATTAAAGAAAGATTAACAGCACCTAATGTATGTTATTTTTTTATTCCTAACATTTTGTTATCTCTTCTCTACAGTTCATGGATGACATATACACCTCTTGTGTAAAATATAACCTACATCAATATTTCTTGAATTCTTTTCCCTTGAGATATACGCTGGTCACATGATGAAGATGTGACCATCATATTTATGTTCTTCTCAAATAAACATAAAGTATTTTCCGTTATCCCATAACATGTTGGCACAATTGTAAATTATATCAATATATATCCTTGTCCAGTGCAGTTCAAAGCTTTACCGGATACGGAAGTATGAATCTTACATCACGTGATCAACATTACACAATCAGTATTTAAATTGAATGCAAAACCTTCTGTGTAATACTTGTTTGGGTTTTTACTGTAAACAGTCGGGCCAGTTTTAGGAAATTACTTTTCAGATTCTATACTCCATGACCTAAAGGTCAAAATAAACGGTGCACAAACTTTCACACTCATCCATTATAAAAAAAAAAAAAAAAAAAAAAAACTAACGAAAACTATTCGTAATGTAATTCGTATACTCGGCAGTCAATGTTTAATTTTGTTGTTTTGCCAATTATTCCTGAACCATATATATATTTATATATTACTTACAATTTTGGACACGCATTGATTTTATGTTTCACTAGAATTTGGTCGAAACCGATTTTGAGAAATTATATAATAACAACCTCATTTTTTTTGTTTTGTTTTGTTTAACAAAACTGTTCGATAACTCAAGAACAGGCCTTGTTTCAAAGGTGGAGACCCATACGGTTTGTTTTGTTCTTTAGAGACTACGCTTGATTAAAAGTTCATCAAAATTTGTTTAGCCAATTTTGAGAAAATCCCCCAATTTGTTTAGTTACCCCAAGATTTTGAGTTGCGCAATTTGGCAAAAATACGCCCACTTTACAATATTGTAATCAAATAGATCGACGCTTTTAGACTGTTGAGCACTGCGCACACAAGACAGACAGACTTAAGCCCAAAAATCACTTATTGGACTCGAGGGCACCTGAAAACGGAAATACAAAAAAGACTCTCCATAGATTTTTTTGACCCATAACATAAGTTTTGTCATACTACGTATATGGGAAAGTAAAATTGAAAAGTTAATTAGCGTTTTTATAACAACATTAGTCCCCTCTGAGGCTCATTATAGTGAGTACGGGCTTGGGAATCTGGAGGGACTTTCATCTTTCCTATCAGATCTCTCCTGACCGACTATAGTTATCTTCCGACCTTGACACTATACGAGCCGTAGAGTTTTTTTAAAAAGGGCGTAAACGACCGAGAGATTTTCCGCTTTAAAACAACAGGGGGGAAAACAATAATTAACGTTATAACCACGTGGTTGAGATGCACAAGTAAACTTGCATAAATTAGCATTTAGTTTGTGAAAATATTTTCAAGGTCTGAAAACAGTTATAAATACACGTCGCAAATAAGAGACAAGGTGTCTCCTATCTCCCAGGCATAATCGAGTTACATAATATTAGAATGGCGTCGATATTGATAAGGCCTCGGTTTGCCCACGCTTTCACGTACCTACAGACACGTGTGCAATTTAATTACCAATCTTAGTTAGTTGATAAAGGATTGTTCCATTATTGATATTGTTTTAACTGATATTTGACATAGTTTGTGTATATAAAAACTAATTACACGACGTTTCGAAAATATGAATCATCTTCCGTCATCAATCTAAAACATGGAAAAAGCTAATATAGTCTCGTTTATGTTGAAAACTAAAAGTAATTTATGAAAGGATTTCAAGGCTAAAGCTAGGCCTGTGTAGTCAAAAGAACTAAGACCAGAAAATCCATAACTTAAGAACTACACAGCACAAGGACAGAGACTGCTTACATATGCTCACACCTGTTTCAATCACCCTGTATACTACGTATAGATTTGGAAATATAAAGTATGATTCTATACGACCACTATATTAATTCTACGAGGCTGTTATAGAGGGGGGGGGGACATTGTGTTCCTACTCGTAAATGTGTCCTATACCGTTAGAGTAAAGAAGTTAAAATGAACCTTGGCGACGGTCAAGGTCGAAATATCTCAATATTATTGTGAAACTTTTTCCCGTGTAATTTCTCTTCCATCAATCACACGACACCTGGCGATATGACTCAGTCAAGTTCTAGGCCAGGCAAGAACAAGGTTAGGACTATGTTCAACACACTAATTTCAACTAATGTCTCACAAACTTCATTCAGAGTCATGTGAGTCCATCACAGTGATTGTAAAATCACTGTTATTCTTATCGATAAACTGTATCGATTTAACCACAATTTCACGAACAAAAACACAATTATAATTATTTAGTTTATTACCTTAATTGCACTGATGTACATTTCAGGTTCTACTAAAAGAGATAATTTAAATTTAATTTAATATAAATGTTGGCATACCACACCTTCCACTCCACATGTTAGTGTACATTTTTTAATTTCTCATAACGCGTAGTATAGAGAAAATTATGTGATTGGTCAAAACATCTGTCAGGTTTTTTACGTAAATATCGTTTTGTGGACCCCTAAGTGGTTTTTGGAATGAACTGTTTGTCGTCTCTTCTACACCCTTTTTTTTTTTTTCGAACATTCTAAATTTGAGGGTCGCTGATGAAAACATAAACTTACGATTTTCTCTAAAATTGCTTTAATGACTTTTATCAAATTTTGCTCATATGCAACTTCTATGGACCCCAAAAGCGTATAGGGTGTCAAAAAAATACCTTTTCGTGATTTATCAATAAAGAACCAAAAATCGGCCATGGGGGTGTTATAAAATACTAAATTTGTCAAAATCGGCTCTAAATAAATGAGTCCATTTTTTACAAACCCCCCCCCATCGCTCCCCATGGGTGCTGCGATAAGACGACTCCCTTTATCCTTCAGGTTGTTTAATCCTGTACAAAGACGTTTCAGAAATTCATCGTTGTACGATATAATAGTAATTGTCCAGCTAAACTACTCTTTCCATGACCTAAATTTACTCAATGACATTTATTATATCCACAAAAATATTGAATTGAAACGAGGAATAAAATACCTTCCCTCAGGGGCGTGAATATCCTGCTAGATCTACACCTTTCTTCATTTAGTCTTTATTTATATCATTCTCTTTCATCTTTCCTATCAGGTCTCTCTTGACCAACTCTTGTTCTCTTCCGACCCCGACCGCTATCAAAGTATTCAAGGAGTCTTTATTTTATGCTCTTTTCTCTCTTTCTTTTACAAGGCGATGATGACGAGAGGTTTTTCGCCTTTAAACAAGATTTTACTGAAACCAAATATTACACAACTATTTAGACAGCGAAATTAAAAAAAAAAACTTTACATTTAAAACGCAAACAATTTTAAAGTTTTATTGTAAAACTCAATTCGATAAAGTTACATAATGAAATGGTAACTAGTTGCTATGAAAAGTAATTTGTTGCCATGGAAGGATAACTCAGTGACCCAGTTCTTGTCTGACACAGATATTATATAGGTCTCATGTCTGACAGTGTGTTATACAATATGCAACAACATAATAATGTGAAAAGAAATATACCAGGTCTTTCAAAAGTAGGTTAAAACTTTCAATGACTATAGTTCGTTTTTTAATGTAGAACAAAATAAAGTACATAACCTTTGGAATTCAACGGGATTTAATAGTAAAACTTAAAATTAACCCAAATTCTTACTTGTAGGGATTTTAAGACGGGTGTTCGAAGTGGCCTCCATTATCTTCCTGGAGAAGCAGTCTTTCATCTATACTGTACGCGGCATTTCTTAACGTGTTGATATTTCACCTACGTTTTATCTCAGCTATTCTCTTATGATTGAAGGTCTTTCTGGCTTTTGGATGTCTCCCGACTCTGTCCTATCATCAAACTTACTAAGAAGCATTTGTTACAGGCACGGTCCGTCCCTTAAACCGTTGCGAGTACGAAAATTTCTTAACACAACTGATAAAATCAGTTTACATTCACAATAACACTGAATCAATGCGATGCGTGTGTTGTAAAGTCTTAAAATTATTTAATTGTAAACTACTACAAGTTTGCCACCTCTAATGAGAAAACTCGTTGCTATGGCAACAAATAACAACGAAAATAACAGCTGATGATTTAATAAATCACAAAATTATACAATAAAGAGTTTTTCTCGGAGATAGGACAACAAATAACGAAACTGCAAACATTAAATTTTTAACTTACTACTTTTAAGACTCGTTACTTAAAATTAGAATTAAATAAACTTCGTTAGTGTGATTTTTATAGAATCTATGGACGTTAGATTGTTTGCAATAGGAACATTATTTTTTATTCCACGTGGCATCGATTTATCAATGTAGTCCATAGGTCATTAACCGTTTCTCTATACAGAGTGGCTCGACATGTGTTAAAAAATTTTTGAGCGTAAACTATACTCTGTTCATTTGACGAAGGCGGTTGGAGAAAGACACTACCTGCCCCGCACTCTCGCACACGCACGCACACTCACGGGTAAGATACAGTGACTGCGCTTGTGTGTGTGAGTGGGGGAAGGGCTGTCCCAAGTCCGACCGCCTTCGTTAAATGAACAGAGTATACTTGGTAAATAATGACAAAATGGTGCATATATATACTGTATTTGTTTTACTCCAACATTCTTGGATTAATAAATAATTATTCGAATTTTTTTTTTTATCTGTTCATTTGCAAATAAAATAAAAATTTCTTAACTATCCCTGTGAGCAAACCGCTGGGAAGTTGTTAATGGCCCCGAACTAAATGTATCTTTAGCGTGCTCAATCCTCCACCATTCAAAATTTATCCTATAATACAGTAACAGTATTTATTTAAGAACACCATTTGTATTGAGGGTGTAAGTACTCTTTAAAACTGGAACAAACTGAAAGTTGCAATTCATTATTTGAAAAATGATTACCTTAATTTGTCCATCTGTAACCTTCTGTTAAAAAAAAAATTGATTACTAGTTTCGACAGAGTACTGTTATCATCAGATCTTCACTAAAGTTTTTTAAGGCCGAATATACAAGTAAAAGTAATTTCCAATCAATACGAATGATGTCAAACACGAATAAAAATGTTACAACAGTAACAACGTTAGACTAAAGCAGGAACGTTTTTGTAAGTCAATCTCGTTTCTTTATAAAATATTATGCATTTTGGTAATTTGTTTTTTAAAATATCTTTGTTGTTATGTACTGTGTTTTTTTTTTTTTTTTTTTTTTTTTACTGTATTAGTTTTAATGTCTGTATAGTTTTTTCACTATGGTCGTACACATTGTGTATCTGTCAACGGCTGTAAATAAACATAAAGTTTTTTGTAACATAAAGTTCCAAAAAAACTACTTTTTGGGGGCTTGGAGACACTCAAAATTGAAAAACAAATCACATGACTTTCTACATATGTCAAAAAATAAAAAAAGTCCTGTTACAAAACAAAAAGCGCGCACGCAAAAGCTACGTGAGGTAAATTCCTTTCCGATATTTTATTAGAAAATATAACTCCTTCCAGACGTTGGCCTAGGCTGATGTGTAATGCAAATGGGAAACTCATTTTATTTGTCTGCAAATTTACATTTTAAAATTGCTAATTTGTAAGATTTGTAGATAAAGTACTTGGATTCTTAAAAATATAATAAGCTGTGTTTAAAAATTAATGGAATTGGGCTTATTTTAGTGTTACGTTGAATATCTGTTTGTTGTTGTTGTTGTTGTTGTTATTGTTGTTGTTGATGATGTTATTGTTTATCGTCGCTTTAAAAAAAAAAAAAAAAAGCCCTATAATAAACTACTAGCGACAAGAGTAGAAGAAAATAATAGTTGGTCAAGAGAGACTTGATAGAGAGGGATCTAAACTGTAGACTACATGAAGAAAGTTGTAGATCCAGTCAGGATACCTCAGGATTGTCAAGCCCGTATTCACTACAGTGAATCCCTGAGGGAACGTAGACAATTTCAACTTAGACGAAAAAGTTGTTATAAACTAATCGCTGTGTCCCAAAAATGTACCGACATCCGTCTGGTGATTGTTCCTTAGGTCAAAATAAGATAAAAAGTTCCAATAATCATAGGTCCAAAAACACTTCGGTTTTCTCTTTTTGTAAAAATATAATAATCGTTTTATTTACAAATATCTAAAGATTTGTTTATTTTTATTATATTTCCTTCAAGTGCCATTTTTTCTTTTGCATACTTTTCATAAAAATGAATTTTGATGTTTTACATCTGCCTGGCGTCCCGCGGGGTTTTGTAAACAATGCTAATGAAATTCAGTTCCCTCATATTCATCGAATCTGAATTAGCTATTATTTTGTATCCACAGTGTTCAAAACCTAGATGTATAGATCTCTAGCAGAAGTCCAGGAAGTGACCTATATTGGGTGTGTTTATGACTTTGTAACAACTCTGGTAATAAACTTACAAGCTTGCAATATAAATTTAGGTCAATGTTCAGTACAAATTTTGATGTACATTTATAGTTTTGTATTGCTGATTTCTACTATTCCTAGTTTAGTTTTTTTATTTCATTTTGTTTCGGAACAGTTCCATTTTCAGCACGACAAGATTGTAAATCAAAAATTAGTTATTCATATTATAGAATAGTAGTTACCAATATTGTGTTAGATAATTACCTTAGTTTGTCCCTTTGAAATTATATTGTTTCAAATGATTACTAGTTTCGACAGTACTGTCATCGTCAGATCTTTTTTATGTTTAATATAATATATAATCATTTTATTTAAGGTTATAACATATATAATATAACATTAGGTGAAAAAGCCACCCTAGGTCGACTATTAAGGAAGTAAAAAATGTCCTAGGGCAACGGACGTAGACCCCCCATTCCGAGTGTTGCCTCATTTTAGCAATTTTTATTTTTACTATTGTCACCAAAAACCATTTTAAAACCCCGAAAAAATGCCCCTATGACCGTGTCTTAACTCACACGGTCATATTCTATATAACAATATATGAAATGTTGATCCTCAGACCCTAAGATTTCCAATGAGACCATCCCTATATTTGTAGGTTTAAGTGGACGCAGAAGAGTTCAGCGCACTAAGCCTAGCATAAACTAATGTGAAACTATTTGGAAAGTGTTTTACACTTAATTTGGTGATCTTACATACAAATTACGTTACCATAGCAACCGCTATAACAATGGATACTTACTTAAAACAGCTGAATAAGTCCAATACATCAAAATGTATTAATAGTGACTGATGTGTCTTTAAAAAATATTTTGTAAATATAAAAATGAAATAAAATTAACATTTCATAATTGTTTGCAAATAATGACAAAATGTTTTTTTTCCTTCATTTAAAACAACATGAAAATCGGCCCGATAGAACTCCAGAAATAAGGATTAATACTGTTGTCGCTGAAAAACATTTAAAAACCCTCAAAAGTACCCTTGTGACTGTATGTTAAGTCACACAGTCACTATTTATCATCAGACTCTAAGCTTTCCAATGAGACCATCCCCATCTCTGTAACTTGAAAATTTATAATATTTCGAGTCCAAATTTGTATACTAGATAATTAAAAATAAAAACTGTATTTTTTTAATTTTCGAAATAGCGATCGAATTTTTTAATATTGAATGTCTCTAATGGCTGCCATTTTTAAGGAAATTGTCAGATAAAGTTTCTAGCTGGTATACTTGTAAAAAGTTACATAATAAATACGTATACAAAATTAGTTATCTACTTCCAAAGACAATATTTTGTTTAAATACAAAATGGCGGATTGTTTGGAAACAAAACGTTTATATGATTTTTTTTCCAAAGAGTACACCGCGTGGTATGTCGGTTTCCTCCTGGGACACCCTGTATATTAACCAAGAAACTTATTCCACACCAGTCTCTAATATTATAACGACTTCGAGAATAAAGAAGGCGTTAACCCCCCCCCCCCCCAATCCCTCCAAAAACAAACGAAAATTAACGACAAAGTTTCTTTCAGTTGGTTGTTCGTCATTTATAAGCTGAAATATATTTACCAAGAAGTTTGATCATACAATTATTTCCCTCATTTATTCAAAGTTCTCAGGAAGACTTTATCATTAAGTCCACAAAGCGGAACAGGTTGTCTTTATCATACTCTTCCGGTTTACGGTTTGTTCTTCAAATAAACTTGACTCATTAGTCGCAAGGAGTATTTGTCTATAATACGTTCACCATTTACACCTGGGAAACTGTTACGCTACTAACCGTTTCAAAACTATTGATCAAATAGCGTGTCGGTTTTCTAAACTGGGAAACCCGTTTGATAGGACATAAAAACATTTTTCTTTTTTTATGTTTAAAGAGAAACCTTTAGTTTGTTGGTGCTTTATAAAAAAAGAAAAAATATAATATAAAATAAAGACTCCAAGTTGTAACCGAAAGGCAGTGCTTTTGTTTGGGATTAGCTGCTTTACTTTGTTGTTTGAGTGGTCCGTGGTCGACAATATTCCATTATTCAACCTCCCAGCTTGGCGTGCCGTACCTCCCGCTACTATATCGCGGGTTTGTCTCACCTGACCAGCTATTTTTGACGAATCCTAAATTAACTTAATAATTTTGATTTTATGTTATAATTTAGACTAACGCGGAATATAAAAAGACGAATTGGGATTGCACAAGTGGTTAGACCAAAAGTCTAATCGGCCATTTTGATATCAGTAGTAGGCCTACATATTAATTGAATAATTACGGAGTGCGAGGTCCAAAACTCTAAAGGGTCCGACCCTTCCCAAAAAACAACTAGCCAAAATCATTTGGGTGGAGTTAGGCCAAATTCCCATAAAAACCGCTCTCAGAGTGAAACACAAGTCTACTCTGAACTATGCACAGACCTTGTTTCTGAGGGTAAAATATATATTCCGCCTTATCCAATACCAGTTATCGGCGGAGTGCCTTAAACTAAAAGATAACTTTGATCATACCTTTAAATAAAGTAAGGAGGAAGACTCTGGTGATGAAGTCCTCGAGAATATTGTGATAGATCAGGGTCAGAAAAGAACAAACGTTAGTCAAAAGATACCTAATAAGAAAAATGAAAAAGAAAGACCTAAACAACTACACATGGGTAAAAGGCGTAGATCCAGCTAGGCCCTTTGGGGATTGGCACACTCGCACTCGCTAAACTGAGCCTCTGAGTTTTTAGGGCAATGTCTAGTCTTTCTTGGTGTAAAGTTCTGTGAAGGAAATGTGAAATAGCAGTCAGTTGTAAGTTAATGACGGTGGTGGAATTTTATTTTGTTTATTTATAAATATGTTACGTAGTCTGTCATTCAATATATTGATACAACTCTACATAAAACTGCTAAATACAAACACAAATGTCTAAAGTAATTTTGATATAACTGTAGTAAATACAGCAGCCTACAATTACATACTTAAATATTCAATAACGGTACAATATAATTAGCAATTACTACCTTTGCACATTATGTGTGGGACTTGTAGAATGTTACCCTGAGGTGTTTTTATTTCTGCCATTTTGTTTTGTCATTTCTAATAAACACAGTTAGTATCTGGTAAGTGTACACAATTATGTTGTAAGGGCAACCGCCTGAAGTGATTGGGCGACCTCGATTTCGTCCAGAGAATGACAGATACTTGCTCGCACGTCATGCGCCTTTGAACTATGGATTTGTTCTGTCTTATTTTATGCGAGTTTTCAACCTTTGCTTTTAATTTCTTAATATGCGCAGTATATAGAAAGCTATGTATCGAGTCCAAAAATCGATGTTGAATTTTTATTGATATATATCAGTTTTGAGATCTCCCCCCCCCCCTCTGAATCCAATAAAAGAGTAACTGTAGCTTACATTCCAAACGCGTGGGTATGTGGTCATATCTCGGGTGTAAATACTTTGACCTGCAATAAAAAAACATAATATTACAATTTTATACAAAATGGCTCTAAAAATGTACGATGTTTACCCAACATCGTGACGTAAAAGTGGGAACTACCTGTGGTGAATCCTGGTTACGAAAGGAAGAATTACAGCGACGGGAATTCGATCCTATTTTGTCCTTGTTGCTTAAAGGCGAAAAACCTCTATGTCATCATTATCTTAAGTGTTTAAAGAACATGAAATAAAGTCTCCTAGACCTAGAATATTCTATAATAGGAAAAGATCAAGAGTTGTACAAGAGAAACCTGATAGCAAAGTTGAAAGAAAGGTGACTAACTCAAGATTACACAAAAAAAAGTGTAGATCCAATTTGGATTCCTCGTAATTGCGTCGCACGTAATAATAATAGGCGAGACCCTGAGAATAACGGGAAATCGATGTGCTGACCAAACATCACCTGGAATATGTATGCCAATTTTTGACTTCATTCCAATTTACTTCCAAAATATGTTTTTTGTAAAAAGCACAAAATTGCGAACAGAAAACTAAGCATATTAAGACATATGTTCATAGGAACTTTTTTACTCATTTTGACCTAAGGAAGCGTATCCTGAAATTTTGGAACGCAGTTTGGAAACGCCCTTTACAGTTACACCCTTAACATGTATGCCAATTTTTGACTTCATATCCAATTTATTTCCAAAATATAAATGTAAAAAGCACAAAGTGGACGGAAAACTATGTATTTTAAGACAAATGTTCATAGGAACTTTTTTACTCATTTTGAACTAAGGAAGCATATCCTGAAATTTTGGAACGTAGTTTGGAAACTCACTTTATCAAATCTAATGTCAACTGGTGCATTCTATTTCGAGAGGCTGTCCTCGGAGATGAGACCACTAAACAAAGCATTGTTTACGAACATTGTGTATTAGAAAGTTTTAGCAGCGTGTATTTCTTTGCTGATCAATTCAATACAAAAATGCTGAGACTATTGTATAAAATATCCAGACCAATGCACCAAGCATCAGGATAAAGGATAGCGACTACGACTCTTGTCATATTGTATGGAAGATAATCATGGCCTTGTACGAGGGAGAAACTGTCAATTGTCGAGGAATCGTTTCTTCATAGCGATACGGTGAACGACCGTGACAGTCATCGTGGGTGGCAACCTTTGTGCAAGTCCGGAAGTTCGTACCAGTATAACTTGAAATACAAAGAATACGGGTAACTGATATAACAGCTGTTGTCGGTACTTTTAAAGAAAACAAACTAAATTAGCTACGTAAGTAACATTTTGAACGGTCAAAATTTGGGAGTTTTCTCTACGAAAAAATATATCAAAATCTTCCAAATCTTCCAAATTAAAAATCAAGTTTATGGACGACATTAGGCCAGCACTGCGTTACAAACTAACATTTAAAGATTTTAACAAGCAAGAATGGGCAATATCGCGTAGCTTGTATTGATCTCCTTGGCAAGCCTAGAAGTAAAAAAGAATCTACAATGACAAGTTGACAACTCGTGTCTGTCGGACCTCATAACTCAAGTTTTCATACGATCAGATTTCTCAGGTCATAAAACATAAAGATAAGGTTACAATGAATGTTGCCTGAGGTCTCAATAAAATTGGGCTATATCCTTTCAAAAAATCAGGTTCGAAAATAAATCCAAAACACGACAAAAGCGCTCCTGAAGGTTAACTTGACAATTTGAATTATTATTTTTTTTTAAGTGGTTAATAATAATCATAAATACTAAGCAACCAATTAGATAAAACTTTAATACGTCAGAGAATTTTATAATTTGGGGGAAACGGGAATGATAACATGTGCAGCATAAAATAAGAGAGTTTTAGCTTCTTTCATTCCAACTCTGGTACTTAACGTACTAAAAGTATCCTTGTTAAGTCGAGCAACTCAGTGGAATGTTGGTTAACCAATCGCAGCAGATGCTGAGTCGGTGAACAGATTTCATCTAAGGACCGCAAAGAAAAACTTCTCGATCCAGTTAACTACTACTAGTCGTACCTTGTAAGGACGGTGAAGCCGGGATCCTCGATCCAGAAGATTGATGGAAGAGGAATTCTTCTTTGGGGCTGCTAATAATGAAGGATTTGACTGGTTAGCTACTTTAGAAGCAACGCTTCTAGGAAAAACATTCTGAAAAATGTACCCTGTAACTTGAAGGTAAGGTAGTAAGACATTGAGACGACAGCCTCATCACCAAGATTAACCTGCGCTGTGTCCTTACCGCAGCTGAGAGATTAATTTATTACTGATATCCTGGTTTTAAAGTTATCTGATAGTGATGGACTCTCATATCCCCAGTTTTTAGCGTTCTTTTCATATTTTATAAATTTTATTTTATGCAACAAGGCCCAGGCTATTAAGCTATATTGGTGTTTTTCTCTTGTATGCCCTAGGTTTATGTAACACTTGATAACGAGAGTTGATTTATACTCTCGAAACGTCGTGTATTAGTTTTTGTATACACAAATGATGGACAATGTCCTATTAAACCATCGATATAAAAATGCTTCCTTAAGTAAATATATGTATACTGCATGTCTGGGAGAGAGAGGGAGAGAAAACGTTCTCAAATGTATGTGAGTTTATTGAAATATTTATGTACAGTTTATTTCAAGATATGATCAAGAAGTGTCATCAAAGAAAACTGTTTCTACTACTTCCGATGTCAAGTTAACTGACAGATAAATTGACAGGATAGATTTTGCAGTAAATTGTAAAACTAGAAGTGGGTCAGCTGTCAATAAAGTTCAGGCTTCCCAATATGTCACCTAAAGCTTTTATTTATTTTCTCGTACATTTGCCTTGAGGAGGTGAAACGATGCTTGTTACTATCTGAAGAATATTGTTCAATTTGACGTTTGTAGTGTAGTCTGTCAGTATGGTTTGATGCGTTTGTTAACGGTATTTTAGTGTAAGTCATTAGTAGACTAATATAGATAAGTTTGATCAGCCTTGTATCGCAATACCCGCGGATCCAAAATGGATCTTCTCGTATACAATGTGATACGGGAAAGCTTTTACCATTTTAATTTTACTTTCACAATTTATTAAGCACACAAATGACATTAAACTGCATCAAATTTATTAAAAAAACCGAGATTCATAGTACTTAGTGATGTTGTTACGCTTTCTATAGGCTACTGTTACTTTTTGTTTTAGCATTTTTGTGTTGTTCAGAAATTTCTTAAAAATCACAGTAAAATCAAAATAAGTGATTTTAATTAAATGTTAGAAGTGTCCTCCTCAATTGAAACATATCTTTGTTTTCAGTTTCTTAGAACTGTGCTGACGTTAAAATTGTTGATTTTTAGAGAGATTTGTTTCAAAAATGTACAAGTGTCTGCCGATCTGAATGCACTCTGTCCTTTAAAACCCCCCAAAATAAACATCCGGAAAACTGAGGTCAAGTGATCTAGGTGGCCACATATACTTTGAAATAATGCAATCTATAAAGAAACAATGGCAACTATTGCGGGTCGTTTTTAATCTCTCATAGTTTTACTATAGATTTTATGTAGTTTGTGAGCTTAAATGTAGCGCAAATTGTAAACACTTTTCTGGATCACCCTGTATATATACATGACCCAACTAGAATTGTTAATATCACTTAATTCGGGAATCAACTAGGCTTGGGACCGATAGTTGAGCGAGACCTATTTATCAACTTTGGTTTACGATAGAGAACAGCTGATCGGAACTACAGCTGTGTTGAGCAGACCACGCTAGTCGAGCAGTAGCGAAGTCCGTACACGCGGAGCGACGTGGTGTAAATATCTGTCCCGTATTCATTTTAATTTTAACTATTTTCGAAATTAAATCTTGGCTGTTTAATTAATCGGAGGCATGACGTTAAGGGGTTTTTCTGACATTCATTATTAATTTAATCATAATTATATATATTAATTATATCATAATTAATTTAAAGGAGACGATTTTGAGAATAGGCGGCTCTCAACGTTAGCTCGTGTCATAATTAGTGAGTGAATACTTAGTAATAAATTAAAGTCTTGAGCTGCGTACCCTATGGTGCAAGGACAGACCTGAAAGAGTGAATTAGACCTCTCATGGGTATGGGCTAAAAGCAGTATCGCATTCCAAACTATAGGGTAGGCCTGCATGTAACCATACCGTCGCAAATTAGCTACAAGCATTAGAAATTTCCCTAAACACCTTATGAAACCCATGAGGACCTTCGTATAAGTACCTATAAAGACATTTAGGTTCTACAGAGCAAGCGTTGAACTCTTCTCATGAAGAACCAACCACTTACATCATTTTCGACATTGACAGTTCCAAGTCTCTTTTCATAAAGTTCACCTTTTATTAGGGATGTAAACGACTACATCCAATCTGTGTTCAAACGTAGGCCTTTTATTTCTAACATAATATGCGTAGTAGAGAGAAAGTTACGAGTTTTTGCGGATATATCCGTTTTGAGACCCCAAAGTTCAAAGAGACCAAACTCGTGTAAAGGTTCGTCATTGTGAGGAAACAACGAGCGACTAGTGTGAATGCTTCGTAGACAATACAAGACGCACACTTCTCTATTGTGAGGCATGGCGGCCGGAGAAAATCTTTCAAGGAGTGCGCTTATCATCTGAAAATATTCCACATATGTTGACGGATTTGGTGGATAAATGGAATCGAATAGTAAGCTACGTTTAATAAATCCTGATTTAATAATACAGGTATGTAAAGAAGATATGAAATAATACAGGAAGACGATATCGTGAAGGCCTTAGAACATCTGCAAATTTATAAAGGAGAATAGGGTTTATTGGGCGTTTTTATAAAATCAGATCATCATCAATAGAGTTTACTACAGGTATAATTAGTGAATTAAACAAATTACTCTCGAGAGTAGGATCAGTGGACATTTCATAGTCTCTGATCCTGAATCTATAAAACAAAAATTCGACGTGCCTCATGGATTCACAACAAAAGTTACCTCTGTTTTCAATAAAACAATAAAATAAAACGTTCAAGTTGAGTGTCGAGGAAATAACCTCTGCATGTAATAATTTGACAAATGCACGATAACAATTTATTTGACAGACGTAATTTGTTTACTCAACAGAGCGGAGCGAAAGATAGCGGAACTAAAGTTGTTGAACTGTGATTATGTCATAACTTCACCTCTACAGATTCACCGGTGGAATTTAGTATTTTACGATTGTACACGTCATAGGTACGTCGCCGAGTAAAGACAAAAAACCTTTTGGTAAGGAGAGGGGGTAGATTTGCTGCATCGGTTCTTAGGGACATTTTAAAATAAAAACATAATAATAATAACCCTGTTGAAGGTGAGCGTAATTTGATGTTTATAATTTAATTTGTAAAATATTTCCTTTTTTAAAAATCTCTGTTTTTATTGCTAAAAAAATAGCCTACTATTTTGCACGTTGTTACGTAACCTCAAAATTTACACGTGCCATTTGAAATAATTAGATATAAGTATAATGCTTTCAGTGAAGATTAACCTTGATAAATTTTACGTACATATATTTTTTAAAAAACACCAAAAATTACATAAGAGTGCATTAATAAAAACCTACAATAACAAATTTTGTTAAAACAGTTTTAGGTTGTTCAGAAAAATTTATTCAAAAAATTACACATTTTTAAAAATCGCCACTCAATGACGCCCAAACGAGTTGTTGTCTACGATAGAAATGAATCTTATTACTATATAAAAAAACATAACCCTTAGTTCTAGTATTCATAATTTTACAAAAGAAAAATAGAATTTAGTGTAGTTTATACTACTCATTAACCGAAAACAAGTCGATTGGCGCCATCGTGGTATTCACCCAGCCCCATCATATAATGTAATCCAATCAAATCCTCTATAAATGTAATGCAGAAAAGTTATTCTCTTGGGTTTTGTAGATGTTTAAATTGTACTGGCAGATCAAGAGGTCTTATCCAACAGAGTAATTTTGATTAAAACAGTTGTTACATATGTTTTAAATACAAACAATGATTCTCGTAAGAGTGTTGCGGAGCACTAACCTTGCAGTGGTGCGGTCTCGACCGAACTTGGAAGTATTGTAGTGGGAGGAACGAAAGTCGTAGTTGTTATGGCAGTAGACAGATGACATAACCTAAAAATATTCGCAAAAAGATGTTTCGAGTTTTGAACTTACAAAAACAAGGGGGACCTGTATAATACACAAGTATCTACTTTTGTTTGTTTAGCATTTGGTTGTAAGAAGAAAAAAAAAATGTACACCAATTATTTTATTTTTTATATTACAATCAATTTGATCCTAAAAATGGTAAAATTATTTTGTACTTTTAAATAATAATAATATTATAACAGCAATGTGTGTGATAAAAAGACTTTACGAGTCCTTTATATAGCGTACGTGTATTAAAGTTCATTGCAAACGCCCTCACGTACCTTTAGGCTATTTGTTTAAGAGAGAGAGAGAGGAGAATGTGTTTTCGTATGACGTGAAAGTAAAAATGTCAGCACGTATTTCTCTCTCGCTCACTCTTACTTGTTCAATACTTCTTTACTTGTTGTAAAGAAAACTTATTTTATAGTTTGACTAATACAGGTTGTTTCAAAAATATACTAACTTTGGTGGTGAGGTATGGCATCAAAATACAGAAAACATATGTCCGAAAACGTTTCTTTATCCGGTTGTCGGCCATTTTGCGTCCCCCCCCCGAACAATAACCTTACAAATTAATAAGATTTTGAGTCGAAATTTAAGAATTAAAACTAAATTGTCAAAATAGTGGCAGTACAAACTTATTCAATATTGAATATCTTTAAAACCATTAACTTTACAAAAAATTGTAAACGGCTGCCATTTTGAAAATTTGTAAGATAAAGTTTTGGTTCTAGTTCTACTGATAAAACTTAACAAAAAAAATATTGTAACTTTTTTGAAAATGTAATCTACAATTTTAATAAAATCAAAAATGAAATTGGTTGGTGCCATTAGTTTTACCTTAATAAACAATTTAATATGTCGCATGACGTGATTTTTTTTTTGTATTTCGAATATTCCCAAAAGTATCACACTTTTGGGGGACAGGTAAAATTAACGTTGAATGCTTCTCTCAGATTAGTAAAGCGAACATTTTAAAAACTGTTTAGTGTTCTTATTTCACATATTTAGCGTTTTTTACAATTAAAATGTCTCAAATACAATTTGTAACGCCATTTTGGTTAGGATCATCGGGGAAAAAAAATTCGTGAGCGCCTTTAAGTTTGTGTTTTTTAAATTGACATGTCACAGTATGCGAGTTCCTATTTGAAAATTTTGAGTATCCCAAAAACTGCTCCCTTTAAGAGGAGGTGTAAAATTTCAAACTATCATAAAAGAAACTGCAGGTGAGTCCCAAAAGGTTTGGTTAAGTTAAGGTGGGGGGTGGGGCGGGATTTTACTAATACACTGTATATGAGGAAGTATTATATCGATATCATGGTAACTTGAACTTACTTTATGAAACGTATAAATAATAATAATAACCAATAATTTACTTACGCTAGGATAATTCGCTCGCTTGAGAAATTCCACTTACCTAAAAAGAAAAAAACAAACTTTCATTAGCTAAAAGATTAGTTACTAATACAATATTATAAATAATTATATACCAGTATAGAGCGTGGGTTACAGAATAGATGTTTTGACAGTTGTACATCTCTTATTTCAGGAGTAACTTTTGCTATTTCAGGAATAAAAGAGCATAAAATAACCCCACCCCCTAACCCTTTTGAATACTTTAATAGCGTTGGGGTCGAAAAATAATAAGAGTCAAGAGAGACCTGATAGGGAATATAATAGTGAGGGATCTATCTCATGGAGAAAAGGTGTAGATCCAGCTAGGCTCCTTCGGGATTGCTAAAGTGAGTCAATGAGGATAAAGTTCGATCAAAATCGTTTCAGCTGATTTTGTGTTTTCTTTATCTTAATTTATGTGCAGTTTTAATAGTACTCTTTATTTTGAATTATCAACAAAAAGAAAACAATTCACGAGATATGGCCAAAATGTGCCCACATACCAAATTTGGACCTTAAATCACATGTATCCGCAATCACACCACATAAATTTATATATTGGGCCTACTACCTATATAAATAAAAAAAATTCTCGTCCTTGATGTCTGTGAATTAGCTGACAAGTATTTATAACATAAATTGCTACAAACTCTGCAAAAAAAACAGCTGATCACGCAGAGCCTTCTGATAATAATAGGGAAAGCGCAATTAAATTATAGATAGCCTAGTCACAGATAAAGTTTAACTAATTAAATCACAGATTATACTCACAGTTCCTTTGTTCTAACGAAATACCAAGACTGAATGTTATGACTAACACTTATTGCAATAACAATAACAATGATCACGTGTCATTGACGCTATGATACTGCGTGCAAACTGACTTGTTTACCTGGCAACTGTTATCTAACTGTATGAGAGAGAGACGCGCTATCTATCTGTTACAGTACATAGATAAACATATAATATGTTCCGGGTTTAGTGCGTCCTACTTAGTTAATGGGATCGGTTAGGCACGGCGTTAAATCGACAGTACCGAATAAGCGACAACTTCAATCTCGTAATGGTGTCGATTGTACGCAGTTTCTTAAAACGATTTTTGTTCAAATGATTCCAACATTTTCTGAATTCACCCAAAACTCCATCTTGGCCATCCAAATCACGTGACATAAAAGGTAAGTTCTTCACTACAAAAAATCCCCAAAAAAACTATACTTGCATCAAACTGGGAATGCGGCGATCGAAGGGTCGCTTCACTCACACAAGCGCAAAGGATTAGGGTGTCCAGTGACCTACTCCCAATCCACCCGTGTCACCTACTGGGCTTCACTTTATTAAACTTTAATTTATTTTATTTGAAATTTGAAAATAAAATCGATAGCATATTTTTTATTCTACCCACAATTACAAGAAAAATGAGACCAAACAACGATAATTCACTAAATTATTACACAAAATCAACAATGTTTGCTACAAAATGAGTGACTGTTTGTATCTTGTAATATATTAATCTAGTTCTATTGATTTTGAGAATGCAAACTTTACTACATAGTACTAAATGCTTTATTTACATTTTCAATAATTAGTGAGGAATGTTTTGCTGTTTTCAACATTATTCTCTATGTTACTGTTGCTTAGATGAGCAAATGTTAAATTTACAAAAAATAAATTGTGTAAATGCCAATATTACCGTTTTAATACTTATTTATTCATACACAGCTTATAACAATGTAAATAATAAATTACAAATTATGTTTTATACTATTATTATTATATTGTGCTCCTTTGTTATTTTTCGATAAAGATATACCTCATTAGTCTTGCTGTTATTTATTTTGTAGCAAACATTGTTGATTTTAGACTCTATTAAATTACACGTAAACAACAACAAAAACATGTATACACTACGTATTAGTAAAGCACTAGACTAGGTTAGGTTAGGTTACGCACTGACGATACATCATAAAATATAACCAGATACATACAAAATTATAAAGTTGTTCGCCATAATAAAAAATGGCGGACGAATTTCGAAATTACAATTTCATATTTTTAATCGTAAAAATTAAGTGAAGTCCCCCATTCACGTTTGCTATAAATCTCGTAGTTTCAGATATCACAATGGTAGCCCGGTTAAAATGGACACCCTGTATATAGCGGGTCGTGAAAGCTGGATACTTATTCCTTACGATAGCAAAGCACCACTCATTTTTGTTTTGAGAACACTCTAAAATACACAAAAATAACGAGAACATACAAATTTCATTAAAATCGGTTATACAGCTACAACTTTTGTATAGGAGACTAATTTCTTAACCTAAATTTGTTCATATAAGCATTTGATGTTTAACTATAGCTCTACAACAAAAAATAATATCAGTATAGAGAATGGAGAGGGGAGAAACCTCCACCCTCCCTAATACACTTAACAAGCAAAGCTTGTATGAAAGGACAGACAAAGAAGTTAAAAGGGTGGTAAAGCTCAGTCATGTGCACGAGTTTGTTCTTTTGTTGTTGTAAATCTATATATACAATCGTTAATAACTAAATTAACAAATAAACACCATGATGAAGAAAAATTATTGTTACAAACTATGACCCTGCGTCCGTACAATCTGTCAAAACTAACCATTGGTGTCATAAACTGAAGACAGTTTATTTAATTATAAAGTATACCTACCTAATCACAATGTATAAACATAAACAACTTTGTATTTTAAAAACGATCCAAACACATGTTTTACACAGACACTTTCACTGATCAGCTGCTATGTACTTATTTCCTGATTATGTTTACACCGTTGCTCAAAACGAATGCGCCGAACTTCTGCGCAATGTCTGCAAGTTTTAAAAAAAAATTAACAAAAGATATTTTCACTTCAAATTCTTCAACAATATTGTTGTATTATTTATAAAATTACGTCAATTGTTTCTTGACTTCTGTTTTGAAATGAGAAGCGTCCATACAATATGTCTGCACAAGTATAGAAGAAGATTTCATTAACACTTCTGACATGTCAGATATACAAGGTCAAGTTAGAAGTAATGTTCCTAGCTTTGTGTACAAATATTTATACGTTCAACTCTTTTATTTACCTAAAGTGGATGTAAATAAATAATTGTAAGTAGATGGTTGACAGAGCGTGCTCGATAAATGGGGGGGGGGGAGGGTTTGAGAAGTTACAACATCGAAATAATTAAACATGTCACGCTCTTTGCACAATTTTTTTTTAGTTAAAGATGGTTTTTATTTAACTTTATAAATGATTAAAATCATTACCTTTTAGGTCCTTATTACCGGTTTCGACAATTATATTGTCATCGTCAGATCACAAACACAGCCACAAAAACAAATATCCACAACACATCGCAAAACACACACAAATAAAACGCTTTGAAAACATTATCATGTTACAATTATGGTAAAATAATGTAGTCGTTAGCATGGTTCACTGTTAAGAGTTCGGTGTTAACCTTGATAAAGTTTGTCTACGTGTTTTGTTGCGATGTGTTAGGATATTTGTTTTTGTGATTTGACGATGACAATATATTTATCGAAACAGCTAATCCGATAAACATACAGGAAAGATTGTGACGAACATAAACGGCAATAATTTTAATTTATATACCATCTTGGAGGCTAAAATTGGAAAAATGAATTTTAACCTCTAAATCGCTTTCTCACACCTGACAACGGTAGATTCACTACAGTTCAACAAAATCTTTGAGCCAGTTTTCAAGATATAATTTACAAACACACAAGATTTGCTCGTTTAATTAGTTAAACACAATGAAAACAACCATCCAACATTCTAAATAATTATATTTTTCATTTTCGCAGCAAATGTTTTCAGAATATATTGAGGGGGGGGGGAGCAGTACAAGGAGAGAAAGTTCAATTAAGCGTTCTCGCCAAACCTTTCATTCTACTTTTCCAATGGTTAAGGTCCCTCATTTGAAGTTTTCCTAATGATGGCTCAGTTATAAAAAGACACCCTGTATAGTACTGCTGTTTTATCCCTTTGGTAATGCACAGATACTTATACTATTATCAAACTGAGAATGCGGCTGAACGAAGGGTCGCCTCATTCTAACGCACGCGGCATCACACACAGGTGCACAAAGTATTAGGACAATCCGGTACCTCTCGTTGGCCACCCTCATGAGTTACCTACTTTGCTTAACTTGTACTTTTCGATTTTAATGAAACATAGGAGCTCAATATAATAATAATAGTAAATTATACGTCGTTTGGTCTCATTTTTCTTGTAATTATGTGTAGAAAAAAAAATGTTATAAATTTTTATTTTCAAATATCAAATAAAATAAATTAAAGTTTTCTAAAGTGCAGCCCAGTAGGTCACCGAACACCCTAATACTCTGAGCTTGTGTGAGTCTAGCTGCATTCCCAGTTTGATAACAGTATATAGAAGTTTAATATCTAATAAAATGTACACAAACTTTTTATTTTAAGTTGCATAATTGATAGCACGTGTTAAAATAACGTTAACCTAGAAACAGAAATCCCTCAGGGTTACAATTCCATTAAAGTGAGAAATGTAATTTATCATTTTATTGTTTTGAAGCATTATGATTGTATTATGCTTTCATCTACAGTGATATGTTTTATTACCTCTCTGTGTTCTTATACGTTTTTGATTAATTTCTAATAAATGAGTTTTGTTCTTGTCAATAGTTACCGTCTTGTCAAATATAGTTACCGACGTCTCCATTGGACAATTAAAATAAAATCTATTTAAGTTAAATTCCTACATACACTTAGTATAGAGAAATTATGTAAAGGGTCAAAAAATCTATGTATCGAGTTTAAGGGGGATGTATCCCTTTTCAGGTTTTGATTTTTGGAATGGCCTACAACACAAACGCGTAGGCCCATTTTAATGGAATTTGGTATTGGCAGTTTTTGACAATACATTTGAACTTTTTTTTCTCTTCTTTCGATAACGCAAAATTTGTGGGGTACCTACTAAAAGAGAAAAACACAAAACTCATATTTTTTTAAAATCGTTTCACAAGACATTTGATCAAATTTTGTTAAAATATAGCCCCCAAGTACCCAAATAAACGTATTATAGCTTCTATGAAAGACACTTAGACTCTACTGTCGGCAAGGCCTCTGCTCTAATAGTGTGCAGAAGTGGAGGGGAAACATGGTGTTGCCACCCGCGGATGCTACATTGGATGTACACCATGATAGTGAGACAGATCATCAAGTATGGGACAGTGACAAGGGCAAACAGAACCAAGTTGGTTACAACAAGAAGGTCATTGGACAAATTGCAACGACCGGTGTGCATTAGTATAACAGGAAGAATAAGATCGTGCTCCAAGATAGCTATAGACTTCACACTTATACATAGTGTGGAAATAGTTCCAAAAAGGCTAGTGGGAAAGATTAGTCTTGAGTGATCACTGGCGATGAGGAACGAAGTAGCTGACGTCTTTCTCCGAAAGACCTAATGTTAAGAAAGTACAGTTCCTCTTGTTTCGAGTTCATAAAGTGAGTTAAACGAGGAATCCATCAACTCACCGACAAAGGAAACAATTATTTGGTACACAGATGGATCCAAAACTGAAGAAGGACTTGGAGCCGGAGTACTTGAGCCAATCATCAGTTCAGCAATGGATGGGAAGTGCCTACAAAACTTAATGAACTAAGGAAGAGTAATAAAGAATCTGTACTCTGTGTACCAGGACACATGGGAATAGAGAGGAACGACAATATAGATAATCTTACGAATAAGGGGAAATCTACCCCATTCTTAGAACCAGAACCATCCTGTGAACTTGGATAAAACTAGTTCAAGTTGGAACTCTAAACAGTTGTATGCCAGTAGGTCAAAATTGTGGAAAGAAACAAAAAGATTCTCAAGCTAAGGAGATTCTCGGGAATTGTGACTGTTAAGGATTTGCATTAGTCTATGTAAGAATAGGCTAACGGAGCAGGGTTACTCAGAGGAGAACTCTGGAAGCTTGGGCTAACGGATGACACGACCTATAGGAACTGCAAGGAGAGTGAGGAAACCCCTCATCACCTACTGTGAGGCCGGAGCATGGGTTACTCAGAGGAGAACTCTGGAAACTTGGGCTAACGGATGACACGACCTGTAGGAACTGCAAGGAGAGTGAGGAAACCCCTCATCACCTACTGTGAGGCCGGAGCATGGGTTACTCAGAGGAGAACTCTGGAAACTTGGGCTAACGGATGACACGACCTGTAGGAATTGCAAGGAGAGTGAGGAAACCCCTCATCACCTACTGTGAGGCCGGAGCATGGGTTACTCAGAGGAGAACTCTGGAAACTTGGGCTAACGGATGACACGACCTATAGGAACTGCAAGGAAAGTGAGGAAACCCCTCATCACCTACTGTGAGGCCGGAGCATGGGTTACTCAGAGGAGAACTCTGGAAACTTGGGCTAACGGATGACACGACCTGTAGGAACTGCAAGGAAAGTGAGGAAACCCCTCATCACCTACTGTGAGGCCGGAGCATGGGTTACTCAAAGGAGAACTCTGGAAGCTTGGGCTAACGGATGACACGACCTATAGGAACTGCAAGGAGAGTGAGGAAACCCCTCATCACCTACTGTGAGGCCGGAGCATGGGTTACTCAGAGGAGAACTCTGGAAACTTGGGCTAACGGATGACACGACCTGTAGGAACTGCAAGGAGAGTGAGGAAACCCCTCATCACCTACTGTGAGGCCGGAGCATGGGTTACTCAGAGGAGAACTCTGGAAACTTGGGCTAACGGATGACACGACCTGTAGGAACTGCAAGGAGAGTGAGGAAACCCCTCATCACCTACTGTGAGGCCGGGGCATGGGTTACTCAAAGGAGAACTCTGGAAACTTGGGCTAACGGATGACACGACCTATAGGAACTGCAAGGAAAGTGAGGAAACCCCTCATCACCTACTGTGAGGCCGGAGCATGGGTTACTCAGAGGAGAACTCTGGAAACTTGGGCTAACGGATGACACGACCTGTAGGAACTGCAAGGAAAGTGAGGAAACCCCTCATCACCTACTGTGAGGCCGGAGCATGGGTTACTCAAAGGAGAACTCTGGAAACTTGGGCTAACGGATGACACGACCTATAGGAACTGCAAGGAAAGTGAGGAAACCCCTCATCACCTACTGTGAGGCCGGGGCATGGGTTACTCAAAGGAGAACTCTGGAAACTTGGGCTAACGGATGACACGACCTATAGGAACTGCAAGGAGAGTGAGGAAACCCCTCATCACCTACTGTGAGGCCGGAGCATGGGTTACTCAGAGGAGAACTCTGGAAACTTGGGCTAACGGATGACACGACCTGTAGGAATTGCAAGGAGAGTGAGGAAACCCCTCATCACCTACTGTGAGGCCGGAGCATGGGTTACTCAGAGGAGAACTCTGGAAACTTGGGCTAACGGATGACACGACCTATAGGAACTGCAAGGAAAGTGAGGAAACCCCTCATCACCTACTGTGAGGCCGGAGCATGGGTTACTCAGAGGAGAACTCTGGAAACTTGGGCTAACGGATGACACGACCTGTAGGAACTGCAAGGAAAGTGAGGAAACCCCTCATCACCTACTGTGAGGCCGGAGCATGGGTTACTCAAAGGAGAACTCTGGAAGCTTGGGCTAACGGATGACACGACCTATAGGAACTGCAAGGAGAGTGAGGAAACCCCTCATCACCTACTGTGAGGCCGGAGCATGGGTTACTCAGAGGAGAACTCTGGAAACTTGGGCTAACGGATGACACGACCTGTAGGAACTGCAAGGAGAGTGAGGAAACCCCTCATCACCTACTGTGAGGCCGGAGCATGGGTTACTCAGAGGAGAACTCTGGAAACTTGGGCTAACGGATGACACGACCTGTAGGAACTGCAAGGAGAGTGAGGAAACCCCTCATCACCTACTGTGAGGCCGGGGCATGGGTTACTCAAAGGAGAACTCTGGAAACTTGGGCTAACGGATGACACGACCTATAGGAACTGCAAGGAAAGTGAGGAAACCCCTCATCACCTACTGTGAGGCCGGAGCATGGGTTACTCAGAGGAGAACTCTGGAAACTTGGGCTAACGGATGACACGACCTGTAGGAACTGCAAGGAAAGTGAGGAAACCCCTCATCACCTACTGTGAGGCCGGAGCATGGGTTACTCAAAGGAGAACTCTGGAAACTTGGGCTAACGGATGACACGACCTATAGGAACTGCAAGGAAAGTGAGGAAACCCCTCATCACCTACTGTGAGGCCGGGGCATGGGTTACTCAAAGGAGAACTCTGGAAACTTGGGCTAACGGATGACACGACCTATAGGAACTGCAAGGAGAGTGAGGAAACCCCTCATCACCTACTGTGAGGCCGGGGCATGGGTTACTCAAAGGAGAACTCTGGAAACTTGGGCTAACGGATGACACTACCTATAGGAACTGCAAGGAAAGTGAGGAAACCCCTCATCACCTACTGTGAGGCCGGAGCATGGGTTACTCAAAGGAGAACTCTGGAAACTTGGGCTAACGGATGACACGACCTATAGGAACTGCAAGGAAAGTGAGGAAACCCCTCATCACCTACTGTGAGGCCGGAGCATGGGTTACTCAAAGGAGAACTCTGGAAACTTGGGCTAACGGATGACACGACCTATAGGAACTGCAAGGAGAGTGAGGAAACCCCTCATCACCTACTGTGAGGCCGGAGCATGGGTTACTCAAAGGAGAACTCTGGAAACTTGGGCTAACGGATGACACGACCTGTAGGAACTGCAAGGAAAGTGAGGAAACCCCTCATCACCTACTGTGAGGCCGGAGCATGGGTTACTCAAAGGAGAACTCTGGAAACTTGGGCTAACGGATGACACGACCTGTAGGAACTGCAAGGAGAGTGAGGAAACCCCTCATCACCTACTGTGAGGCCGGAGCATGGGTTACTCAAAGGAGAACTCTGGAAACTTGGGCTAACGGATGACACGACCTGTAGGAACTGCAAGGAAAGTGAGGAAACCCCTCATCACCTACTGTGAGGCCGGAGCATGGGTTACTCAAAGGAGAACTCTGGAAACTTGGGCTAACGGATGACACGACCTATAGGAACTGCAAGGAGAGTGAGGAAACCCCTCATCACCTACTGTGAGGCCGGAGCATGGGTTACTCAGAGGAGAACTCTGGAAACTTGGGCTAACGGATGACACGACCTATAGGAACTGCAAGGAGAGTGAGGAAACCCCTCATCACCTACTGTGAGGCCGGAGCATGGGTTACTCAAAGGAGAACTCTGGAAACTTGGGCTAACGGATGACACGACCTATAGGAACTGCAAGGAGAGTGAGGAAACCCCTCATCACCTACTGTGAGGCCGGAGCATGGGTTACTCAGAGGAGAACTCTGGAAACTTGGGCTAACGGATGACACGACCTATAGGAACTGCAAGGAGAGTGAGGAAACCCCTCATCACCTACTGTGAGGCCGGGGCATGGGTTACTCAGAGGAGAACTCTGGAAACTTGGGCTAACGGATGACACGACCTATAGGAACTGCAAGGAGAGTGAGGAAACCCCTCATCACCTACTGTGAGGCCGGAGCATGGTTTACTCAGAGAAGAACTCTGGAAGCTTGGGCTAACGGATGACACGACCTGTAGGAACTGCAAGGAGAGTGAGGGTACCCCTCATCACCTACTGTGAGGCCGGAGCATGGTTTACTCAGAGAAGAACTCTGGAAGCTTGGGCTAACGGATGACACGACCTGTAGGAACTGCAAGGAGAGTGAGGAAACCCCTCATCACCTACTGTGAAGCCGTAGCTATTAAAAAGCAAGAACTTTGGGAAAATAAATATTATTTAAAAATAATCTACCTAATCGGCCTCCATGTTTCATTTTCGTTTTTTTACTAACAAACTACCTATAGACATTTTTACCAACGAAAGTTCGATTGATTAGTATTATAATAACAAATGGGTCGTGAGAAAGTTTGTGCAATGTTTTTGCACCATTTATTAAAATGAAATTTTGGAAATATCTTGGAATGAATGAAAATGTACCGGAAGAATCGCTTTCATACAAGAGTGAAAAGAATTGACAAATACAGGTTTTTTTTTTTTTACATAATTTGGCCCAAAATGAGACACTTTTGTTGTTACTCCTGTACTCTAAGGTTCGAAAAACCCGGATTATCCGAGATATTTGAAAAAAAAGTTCTAATAGTTGTCAAAAAATCTGTAAAAACTAAGTTGTAAAATAGAAACTTTATTTTTTATTGTTTTTCGAAAAATGGATATTTTCAGTAAAAGCAAACTATTCAAAACGTAAGGATGAAATTGTGGAAAACCTTTTCTAAATATCTGAAATTCATTCGTGTGGTTTCACTCAAGATGAATAAATTTTATCTCTAAAAAAATCGTTGAAAATGTTTATTTTCTTACTTATGAGGTTTTCTTGCACACACACACACATATATATAGTTAAATCAGTGTATAAAACATTTTTTATTTAAAAGTAATTTGTATAGTTACATAAAATTACATATACAGTATATATTATATATTCTAAATGAAAGAGTTATTTCCCCATATTTTAGTATATCTTTATACAGTAGCAAACTTTGTGCATAGATTATTTACGCAACTTTTTGTCCAACATGGTTGTTAGGGCGGGAACGAGGCGTAGCACATCCGTAAATTAAACATAATGACTTATTTAAATTGATAATGCTCCAACACCGGTTCTGTCTAACACTGATTTGTACATGTCACGTGTCCGGCTTTTACCGGAATACTTAAGATTGCATCAATACGTCCTAGTGCTTCCTGCTGACCTCGAGGTTCCCTCACAGTGGAAAGGATCATTTATAATCCAGGCTTAAATCGGTCTTCTACGTATTGACAAAAGCTGACCTAATTCTCGCTTCAAATGACGCTAAATTGGTTTTTATAACTCGTTCATATTATGAGGGATTTTACTGTTTGTACGAATAATCCAAGACACAAAGTATTAATTCTGATTAATTCAAATATATATTTTCTTACCCAGATACTAAATATACGATAAGTTATTTTTGAAATGGCGTCCATCCATCGTTGTAGTTTGTAGACGATAGCGGTTACATAAATAAAGGAACATGATATTCCGTATAGGGGACCCTGTATAGAACCCTGTTTAAATTTAGAAAAAATGAATTTAAAATGTCAAAATGGCGGCCATAATAACAGTTTTTGGTTCATATCAGCAATTATTAAATTAGAGGTTAGTTGACAATATCAAGTATTATATATTTGGGTCACAAAGTATTTCTGTTTCGGAGAGGTAAATCAACAAATACAGTTGATTTTTTGGACCTTGTATTGGAAAGTCTTGAAAAAGGAAAAAAAAATGAAAAGAGTGTTTTTCTGGATCTCTCCAAAGCTGTGGATCTGGAGTTACTGTTGCTTCAGCAACTGGCATTAGAGGAGTACCGTTTCTGTGGTTAAAATCTTTTCTTTATAACAGAACACAGCGGGTAAATGTTGCAGGGAGGCTGTCAAAACTAACCCAGCTGAGATATGGGGTCCCTCGAGGATCAGTTCTCGGACCCGTGCTATTTTAAATTTATATTAATGACCTATCATCAACAGTGCATGCAGACAGCATAGTGCAATTTGCTGATACAATTTAGAGTTTCCAAGCAGACTCAATTCAAAATTTAGAGCATAAGGCTTTTCTACAAGTCAATGCTGCAATTAAATAATTTGACAATAAATTATAATAAGACAAAGTACATGTTTTTTACTCGATACATACTCCAAATCAGACACCAAGTGTTATGTTGGATGATAACACTTGAAGAGGTCAAAAGTGCAAAGTTTTAACAATAAGTTAACTTGGGTTGATAACATAGCATATATTTGCACACAAATTAGTAAAAGCATATTTATACTAAGATATTTGAAATAATACTGCAATCCTACTATTTTATTAGCAGCTTTACTATGGTCTTGTATATCCATATCTGAACTGTGGAATTCTTCTTTGGGGAAATTCGACAGTTCACAATATGCAAAGGGTTTTTGTCTTGCAAAACAAAGCTATAAGGCTTATGGCAGGTCTAATGAAGAGTTGCGTTGAAGATCTTGGGGTTTTTACACTTCCGAGTATATATATACTTGAGGTTTAAATTCAAATGTGATCATATACTAAATAAAGATATATACAGTTATAGTACCAGCCAAGCTTATACAATAATTAACGTGATATACAGCAAACTTCCTTCACAAGCTGGTGCTAGACTGATAAACAAGCTCCCACAGAGCATTAAAAACTTGCAAGATATTTGATCTTTTTTAAAACACCCTTAGACAGCTACTGTTGTCTAGATCTTTCTAATCTGCGGAGGAGTTTTGTGTACTGTAGCCGGCCTTGTGATCATGGATGTGTTCTCCAATTTTAATAAGAATTAAACACATTGTTGGGGGTCTATGATTATTTTTAATTGTTTGTTTGAATTATTTGTTATATGTTGTTAAATTGTTCAAATTTTGAAGCTGTGTCACTTTTGTATGTTACATTTGTTTTACAATTTTAGCATCTTGTAGCAACTTTTAATAATTATTCTATTTAAATTGGATCAATTCTTATCTATAGTTCAATTTTAATTTTAATGCTTGTTCCCCCCCCCCCCCTCCTTTAATAGTTATGATTTCTTTTGTTTGTTCAAATTGTATTGTGTTTGGGTATTTTTAATGTTAAGTTATGATGGACGAACTTATGAATATGTATGATTTTTGCTGTAACAAATAAATAAATATATATTGCAATGAGGAAGCCTTGTACCTATTTCACGGAAAGACAAATCGTAAATACTCCATTTTACAAAAAATACAAACTGTATTCAAACATGGGGAAATATCTCATACGCAGAAACCTAACAACACACGTAATATCGATTTAACCTTTAACCTCAAATGTTACAACAAAAAAAAATATATATTGTTTATTAATTCTGAAAGTGTTTATCTTGCAATAAATTAATTAATGATTATCAACAATTAAAATTAATTTATTGCATTTATTTACTGTAACGTTGGAAAATATTCAAATCAGCAGTTTAACAATGGCATTTTATTTAGTATTGGGAAATTGACGTGCAGTTTTCCCTGAATATTTTGGTAGCTGCGGAAATTAATAAGAATTGTAATTTTGTTACAGAAATGTTACGAGCCACTCTCTGAAGATTGTTTCACTCTTTGAATCATTAAAGTTTTGTTGGTAAGTTTATTTTGTTAATTATTATTCAGTTATTGAAGGTGTATATTTTTTTTCTTGTTGTTTATAATGTAACTCTCTCTCTCCCCCCCCCTCTCTCTCTCTCTCTCTCTCTCTCTCTATATATATATATATATATATATATAAAACTTCGCAATTTGTCATGTAGAGTTGATACCATTACATGCAGAATTGTGTTGTGCACATGTATATCTAATTTAGTCTGTTATATATTGAATAACACACGATATGAACTAAAAATATGTTTTAAATTACTGCCATTTTGACATTTTGAATTCTGAATTTCAATAGGGTTCTATATGAGCACAATATAGTACCCTACCTTATAGTAAATTAATGTCCCTATCTTAACCTTTGTGGCCGCTATCGTGCTTACGTACAGACGACAACGACGACGGACAGACAGCGTGTCGAAATATACTTTTCTCTTTCCTTTGAAGATCAATCAAAAACAGATGTTGAAAAATAAGGTTCGTGGAAATTTGGAAAATACCAAAACGAACCCTGACCATCATTTAAAACAACGAATGTTGTCAATTTTCGGTATAATTGACATTTTAGAAACAGCTGATTATAATCGTTAAGAACTTCATAATTAATGTGTCAAATAATTGTACAAAAGCATAACTGGTGTCTTATTTTGAAACCCTGACGCTGAGAGTAGCTTGCCATAACGTAACGTTGCTCAGCCATTAGAGCTTATGATATTTGTCTAGCCCAGATTGTCTAGATGAAAATCTTGTCGTCATTAAATGCTAATTAGTCTTCAGATCACTTAATTACGGCTTAACTGTATTGAAAGATATGACATAACGTAGTCACGAGATGAGTCAAAATATCGCTCAGCTGTTTTATCTTGGATATATCGGGAACGATGATCACGTATTTAAAAACTGGGGAGGAGAAAACGGTAGTTACACCATACAATAAATTGAGTATTCTGTTATTGATCTCCAGATAATGTACAACTCCTTCCTTAAGCAGGTCACGAGATGTGTCCTCAAATAATCTTCAGTGAAGGGCGTGCCTAGCTGTCACAAAAATCCTAGTCACAAAAATCGCAGTCGCCTATAGGCAAGTAGTTGTAGTGGGGGAAACACTGAGCTCAGTCTTGCAGTGAGTTTTGTACTGTGCGTTTCGTAGTTATACGTCCATTTCAAAAACATTGGTTTGTTGCGCTGTCATGGAAGATGAAAACGTCATGGAGAAAATTGATGGGAGTAAAGTTCTCCATAGTCAGATTCGCGAAATTATATCTAATACCGTATGTATAGTTTTATGAAACAAGAAGCCGAGAACGGAGGAGCTATTAATTTAAGGAAAGTACAAACTTGCATAACAAGCAACTGGTGTGTTTCCGTTAGATCCATAAAACAAATTTTAAAAGGAATGTTTGCAGGCTGGTACGTCTACGGAGTTTAATACACCTGATTAAAAAAGGGAGAAAATAATAACGAACATTGACGACTTCGATCTATGTGTAGTGAGGTTTTAAATGAAAAATAAATTTTTAAAGAAAGTATGTTATACTAAATAAAAATCAAATCTACTGCTAAACAATTTTAAGAAACTGAACTTTTTGGGGACTAAACAATTAACAGACGATAAGACGAGAGGGCAATATGGCAAACGGTGACAGCGGAATGGAACTGAGTGAATGTTTTATCAGCAGTAGTAGTTATGACATTACTTCGCCGTTCGCCATATTTACCCGTGTACCATGGATGCTTACGTCGTGCACTATGAAAGTCCAGGGTACACTTAACGGACAGCAATCTTCAATTTGTTTTTACATTGTATACAAATGATTAAATTAAACGTAAGTTTGCCAGAAGTAAGATCTTCAGTGTTTGGAAACACTATACACTTGGTCTGTTGTTTTACCCCTGTTAAAGTGCTTACCTGCGTGTGGTCTAGTTACAATAGAATGAAATGAATATATTAATGTTATTCTAATTACATTTACTGTACTGCAAACATGCTATTTGTATTAAAAATTAGTCTGGCAACACTGAAGGACGCTACATTACACCAATACAACACTCAAATCATTGGATTTTGTATTGAAGTGGTGTATATTAACCTATATACAAAGTGTGTCAAGCTGCCCTACGGAATATAGGTCACCCCTTTCGTGTCTAGCGGGGAGGGAGAGGGAGGGGGTAAACTCCTTATTATTAGTAGATTATCTTCACAACAGACAACCTTTTCAAATACATTGATTTAACAGTTTTTAATACAGATTTGCTCTAATTAATAATAATTACTAACATGCAGGTTTTAACTCTGTGTACAATACTAACTTCTGAATCGATAAAATTAATAAAACCCTAAATATTGCATAAACTTTCTCAGTCACACATCCACAAAACTTTTCATCACACGGTCAATTTCTTTAGTTGTCAGTCATAAAAAAATGAAAATGAACTATGGACGTCTATAAATAAATATATATACAAATAAGGGTCTAAACTTGCTTCGTTTGTGCCATATAACGCATCCTCAGAGTAAATTGAATTTGATTAAAATAAAGCTTTTATGGCATCTTCACATTTCACTAAAATTTTAATGAAATCGTTAGACCCGATTTTGAGAAATTACACATTTTATAACAGTATCATTGCCAATGTTAGTTTTTTAACGATAACTCACGAAACGGCATTTTTGGCCAAAAGGAATGCACTTGAGTAAAATTTGATCAAAATCAATTTTGAAAAAATCGTAATATTGTGTTTTTATAACCTCCAAATAGTACTGAGATATGTTTGATTAAAATCTGTAGACGTGTTTGGGCTGCATTGATACGACACATGACACACGCTCTGACAACAGTCATTCCACAACGTCTTTATTGGACTCGGAGGACCTCAAAAAGGATACATCCATAAAAATTACATGGATCTTTTGATCCATCGCATAACTTTCCCAATACTACGTTTAAGCTAGGAAATAATAAGTTTAGCCAAAATCCAATTTTCCAACACCCACTCAGAAATTTAAATAAGAATAGTATTTACATTTTTGGTACCGTTATAAAAAAAAGATGAATAATTCTCGGTTTGGATTCAGTTTCTTGGGGGGGGGGGGGGGTCACGACACATTTTTACATTTTCATTCGGTAGTGCAGATAAATATTGTTTACAAGAATTAAAGTTTAAAAGTAAACTTTTTTTTATAGTTTTGTTTTAATATCTTAAATTCTAATGGATGGATTTAAACAAAATTTATTAACAGTGAGATGTATGAAAGGACAGGTAGGGAAGTACAGCGGCTTAACCGTAAAGATATCATTCTTATAGAAAATATCTTCTTCTAATCAAAGAAAATAGAAAATATGGAATTGCATTTTTTTTTATAACTAAATTTCTATTGTAATTTCCTTTCTTTTTTTTTCTAACTGAGAACTAAACAATTAAACCGAATAATTTACATAATAAATTTTAATGAGTCCAAAAAAATTAATCAGAAAGTTGAATAATTTAACAAATTTACATTTTTTTATTTATAATAAATAACTTTTAATTAAAAGAATTTAGAAATCAGTTTAAAATAAATTAAATATGTTGTAGATTTATTTTGACTATATTTCTTTGAAATTTTGTTGTATTAGAAAAATATAAAGTCTAAAGAGATCCACATTTAAATAAATATATATATGACGGGCGAGTAAAAATTTTAAGTTGATACAACGAAAAACTCACTAACGCGCCATTTCCGAAAACATAAAAGCAGTATCAGTCAAAAGTTGTTTTAATAGAAAAATATATACATAATTTATTTCTGGTTTAGTGGTTGTGTTTAAGGTTATTTAAAAACAAATTTTGTTTAGGAATCCGTATTTTTTATTACAACAAAAATAAGCAATTTCGTCTGAAAAATTTGTTTCTATTTTTTAGGATATTCAACATAATTAAATTTTTTTTGAACTTTTAAGAATTTTTACTTCAAAATTGTGAACTTTAGACAAAGGTGAAATAAATAAAGAGATTTTTTCCCTGCAACAAAAAAATGAAGAAAAAATTATGAAATGTATTATATTCTCTAAGTTTTATTAGACCAAAATACATATTTTTTATTTCTTCACTCTTTTCTATAAAATTGATGATTTTAAAATAAAATAGTTTTGATTATTGAAAAACTTAGTTATATTGTTATATATTTTGACAAATTACAATTGTTTAAACTAAATTTTAAGACAAAAGCAGTTTTTTTAACCAGATCTCTTAAAAATAATATAGCTTACCAATAAAAAATTGAGTTTGAAATTACCTTGAAAACGTATAATTATTTTAAGATATTCCGTATTCTCAATTTAAATGTCTCGTTCTGTATATATGGCTGTGTTTGTCTGACCTATCTGCAAATTAGTTTCTTAAGGCGTTATAATATGTCCAGATGTGCAGATTTTCTTGTCATGACTGAGTATTGAACAATAAATACCCTAAAACTATTTCCAAAAAAAACTATATGCCTACAACAAACAAAATAACAAGAGGAAGAAACCTGTCACACTTGACAAGCAGAGTTGTATGATAGGAGATGTACGGGGAAAAAAATAAGGTGGGGGAAGTCTAGATCATGCGTATAGACTTCTTTTGTTTGTTGTACATTTATAGCAGATGATATATACAATTACTACAGAATCAGTGCATTCTATTCGATTATGAAATGTGACTGTATGTCGAAGAATGAAAATAGGATAACCAAGACAATAATAACAAAAACAACACAAACAGGAATAATGCAATAAAATATGGTCAATAATACAATTATTGTAAAATAAACATCAATATGAAAAATGAAAGAAAAAAGGAAATAAACATATTATAGTAAAAGGAATAACTAAAAGCGGTCGGGCTAAAGGAACGCGTGATGATATGGTACGAAACATAATAGAAAAAAAGGTAGCAAAAAGTAAGATGGCGTCCTACCTCTTGGCGGAAACAACATCCTACCCTGAACGCCAGTGGTGAGGAACAGGGGTTCAGGTTTCCCATGCTCTCAGCATCTGTTTAAAATAAGTATCGAAATCAGGAGGGCAAACATTGAAAACATGAAATATTAAAATGTATAACTCCGGTATATCAGTTAACAATGTAAGACAAATGGCAAATGGTACTGGAGTTTTAAGGGCGGTACAAATGTTTGGCTAAGGAAGAGGGGCAAAAATTGACTGTCAAATACAGAAGAACTAAAAATTTAGCCTACATAAAAACTATTTTTTAAATTGCTAAAAACAATTCTCGTGTGTGATATTAAACTAAAGTATGTTGTCGGTTAAATTCTATTTTATATACATATATTTTGTATTCTAATATCGGGAATAGCACATTATAGGCGCGTGCAAAAAAACAAAAGAACAGTATGGGAAATAGAGGGGAGGAAACTGCTCCAACCAAACTTGACAAGTAGAGGTGTATGACAAAAAAAAGTTGTGGTTTAAAGGGAAAAACTTCGGGGTCATCCTCGCCTTAAAAGAAAGAAATCTTTAGCACACGAAACACTTCAATACCGCCAGGGTAATAAGACATCAAGACTTGTACAAGAAAGACCTGATAGGAAAGAGAAGGTAATCCGAGACTAAATGAATAAGGTGTAAATCCAGTGAGTATTTCAGGAATACCACACCCGTACTCATTATAATTGAGTTCCTGAAAAGGGAGAGAGCTGTATGAAAGGATTAGGTGGGAGATCTACGGAGTAGTGAGGGTGGGGTAGCTAGGACATGAGCGCAAGCTTATTCTTTAGTTTGTTGTAGCTCTATAGAAATACAGGGTATTTCTGTAATGCGCGGAGATAATTTAGGGGTGGTTATATGGGTCAAAATAATGAAAAAAGTTCCTATAAACATGTCCGGAAATGATTCTTTTACCAGTTATCCGCCATTTTTTTTACTAAATAATTTATATCTCTAAAATGGCTTAACCGATTGAGTTGAAATTTTGCAAGGTAGCCATCAATGTAAAGACCTAGTTTGAAAAAATAATAAACTTGCGGCGGCCATTTAAAAATGGAGGCGGCCATTTAAAAATTATAAATGTATATACATTGAAATGATGAGTTATTTTCGTTTGAAACAAAATGGCGGATAGCTGGTAAAAGAAGCGTTTTTGGACTATGGTTATAGTAACCTTTTTCTTCAGTTTGACCGGTATAACCACCCCTTGAATTATCTCCGCGCATTTCAGAAGCACCCTGTATAGACATTGCAGTTGTCGCCATAGATATCAATGAAATATTTACCGATTATATACATGAAATACAATCTGACCGATGTTCATCAAATTGTTTACTGATTTTTTTGAAATAACACAAGATCACTAATAAGAATAGTTGTACAATTTTTAACATGTTTGGAATGTTTGAAATTTAATAAATCTGGTATATACATTGATTTTGATAAAGTTTCAGACAAAACTTTTGAATTGTATCAAATTATGATTATTATTATTATTATTTTTTTAATTCCGTAAAATTGGATTTCTTTAAGAATGAAACTCTAAAGTAACATGCATATTTCATTATTTTGAATTTAAATAAAATCACAGAACATTACGGTTATTAACATTCAGACCTGAACAAACTGAAAAGTAAATAAAAACAATTGAATTAATGAATAAAATAAATAATTACACTCAATATTTTATAATTAATAGCAGAAGAAAAGTAAATGTTTTCAGGACGGCTATAACGGATCTTCCATAGAGACTATTCTAAATAATAATGGAAGAAAAGTAAATGTTTTCAGGACGGCTTAGTAGCAACGGATATCCCATAAAGAGTTTTGTAAATAATAGCGGAAGAAAAGTAAATGTTTTCAGAACGACTAGTAACGGATCTCCCATAAAGAATATCGGAACTGAACGTGGACATGATTATAGTCACTTCCTTGGTTTATCTTCACTCATTTATCGATCACAAAGTTATTTGTCAATGATAGCTACTGGCGGACAGCTGATCAGTTGATTTGTCTTCAAACAGCTAATCAGTTTTAATCAAGTTCACACCCGATTGGTTCGAACTACTCGATATTTCATCTAGTTTCAACCGTCAGAAGAACAAAGTTTCGAACATTTGTAAGAGAAACGTAGCAACTAAGTGGGAATTTTCTCTCTTACGATTAATATACTCAAAATTTTAGTGTATTTAATTATACTTACCCACTATACGAAGTATGGGATAAGTTTTGTAAACGTCAATATTTCGATCTCCGTGTTTTGCTTGATTTTTACGTTTCATGGACTCAGGAAACCGAAAAAGTTGTGTTCGATGTACGTAAGCACGATAGTAGCAAAAAAAATGAAAATAGGAACATGAAATTTGGTATCGAGGACTATAATAAAAAATCGAATGACAAATGGCGGCTATTTCAAACAGTTTTTTCTCTCCTGTGTTATTAAATTTATAACACACTAAATTGGATACAAATTGGGAGTTTCAATTTTATATAACTGTATATGGTACAGTTGTAAAACGTAACATGTAAAATGAATATACCAATATGAACTCAATATTTGTTCTATTTCTGAAGTTATCGCTTTTTGCCAACTAACAAAATGGCGGATAGACGGATATTGAAGCGGAATTCGACTATATGTTATTTGATTTTTTTGAATAGCCAGTCTACCTTCTTCAGGTCACTCTTTATAGATATAAAATATATTTTTTCTCTTAATGACTTACTACAATGAAATAGTAAGTCATATTAATAAACTCACTCAATTTATTAATTTTTTTAATAAAAATTTCCTTCCTTGTTGTGTAAAAGCAAAAAAGCTCTCGGTTATGGCTGATAAAAAAAAATGAAGAAAAAACATACAATAAATACCCGTAACCCTTTAGTACTAAACCGCGTCAGTGTCTGAAATGAACAAGAGTTGGTCAAAAGAGACCTGCATCCAGTACAAGGTAAAAGTACTCCACATGAGCGGGGTATGACTGTCCGCACAATCGAGCTTCCATCTAAGCAACCAGCGCTCATCTAGGAAACCTGCTAGGTTTTAATTGTTCATAGTCTTGAAAATGTATTTTTCTGACTGGTAAGTTACCAACTAGGTAACATGTGACCAGCTGTGCTCCAATGACAACAATAGTTTTTACGGAATCTAAGGAGGTAGGTTTATCGTTTGCATCATTAATTGTTATTTCTCGCGGGGTAAATTTGTCAATATAGTCATTAAACCTTTAACCATTTCTTGTCAAATATCAAGAGGAGGTTTTCAAATAGTAAACCTTCATCACTTAGAAATGTTGGTAAACACGGAACGGAACTGTTAAGAGGATGAAAATATACTCTCTGGCACGATACACGATGTGCATTCCTTTACTCATCTATTCCTGGAAGCTATGAATGTAATGCATGTCTAACTTGTGTATTTGCCAAATTAATTCCCCCCCTCCCTACTCTTCCCCTAGCAGAGTTTCCGCCTATAGTAATCATTGCGTGCGTTCTCTTCCGCGCTCTACTTGTTTAAAAAACACGCTTGACGTGACAAACACTGAAGCTGCCAATGTGTTGTCAAAAAGCTTTCTCATTGTGATCGTAATGATTCGTATTAATACTTTTTGTAGTATTTGGTATAATATACTGAATGACTATAGTAGTGGGAACGAAAAGTGAACAATGTAGGCGGGAATTTGGTGAAAGTAATCACAAACAAAAACATGAAGCTCACATTAATACTTCTGTAGTACTTAGTACAATATACTGAATGACTATAGTAGTGGGAACAAAAGACTGTGGCTTTAATGACTCTAATCGATAGCAAGAAAGAGTTCATCACCCCCTAGTCATCATTACAATGGTTCGAGTAATACGTCCTGTAGTACTTAGTACAATATACTGAATGACTATAGTAGTGGGAACAAAAGAATGAGTTTGTAGGTGAGACTTTGACGAAACTAATCACAAACAAAAACATGAAAGAGAGTTTGTACGTAATCATAACGTACGTCTTTCGTTCGGCTACTTTAGACACATCCTATCGTATCAAATTTAGAAATGTATTGTCAGCTCTCATTGTGATTGTCATCACTGACATTAATACTTACTTCTGTAGTACTTAGTACAATATACTGAATGACTATAGTAGTGGCAACAAAAAATTCAATTGTAGGGCTTTAATGGCTCTAATCGCTTACAAGATAGACTCCATCATTGCATGCGTTCTCTTTTGTTCTGCTTGTTTAAAAACACGTTTGACGATAATCACTAAAAACTGCCCATGTGTTGTCAGAGAGCTTTCTCGTTGTGATCTTGATACGTTTTAATACTTTCCTTTCTGTATTACTTGGTACAATATATTGAAGGACTATAATAATGAGAACAAAAAAATCCGTTTGAAGGTGGGTTTTAGTGTGACTAATCCCACACATGACAGACGTTGTGATCACAGATTTACACTAACCGAAAACACGGAGCAGTTTCAGCCTAGTCGTCATTGCGTGCGTTCTCTTCAGCTCTGTTTAAAAACACGTTTAACGTGAGAAACACCAAAATTGCCAATGTGCTAGAAAGCTCTCTCATTATGATAGTCACGACTCTTGTTATTATTTTTCCTTCTGCAATAGTAATTGGTACGATATACTCAATGACTATAGTAATGGGAACAAAAGTATGTGTTTGTGGGCGGAGCATGATGAGTCTAATAGTAAAAGATTCTGCACACAGTTATATTTTGTGATGAGGCATCTTTCCATATTTCAAGAATTTCAAATCCATCAAGCCTTCGTTAAACAGGACCGTGTCAGCCCGAAAGTCAATGTTTGATGCGGTCTTATGTAGGATCCCATTATTGGCTCCAATTGTTTTACTGAAAGGATTGTGAATGGAATTGTCTAATTTGATATATCGAGGATGAAAACTAGATTGTTTCGCAAGATGTGGCACCGCCTCACTATCCCAATACTGTTCATGATTTTCGAACATCGAACATCTAAGGCAACGGATTCAAAAAGCAGTGGCATCATTACAGATGTTCTGAAAGGATTCGGAAAATCAAACATCTAAGGCAACGAATTCAAAAAGTAATGGCATCATTACAGATGTTCTGAAAGGATTCGGAACATCGAACATCTAAGGCAACGAATTCAAAAAGTAATGGCATCATTACAGATGTTCTGAAAGGATTCGGAACATCGAACATCTAAGGCAACGAATTCAAAAAGTAATGGCATCATTACAGATGTTCTGAAAGGATTCGGAACATCGAACATCTAAGGCAATGAACTCAAAAAGTAATGGCATCATTACAGATGTTCTGAAAGGATTCGGAACATCGAACACCTAAGGCAACGAATTCAAAAAGCAGTGGCATCATTACAGATGTTGTGAAAGGATTCGGAACATCGAACATATAAGGCAACGAATTCAAAAAGCAGTGGCATTATTACAGATGTTCTGAAAGGATTCGGAACATCGAACATCTAAGGCAACGATTTCAAAAAGCAGTGGCATCATTACAGATGTTATGAAAGGATTCGGAACATCGAACATCTAAGGCAACGATTTCAAAAAGCAGTGGCATCATTACAGATGTTCTGAAAGGATTCGGAACATCGAACATCTAATGCAACATATTCAAAAAGCAGTGGCATTATTACAGATGTTGTGAAAGGATTCGGAACATCGAACATCTAAGGCAATGAATTCAAAAAGCAGTGGCATTATTACAGATATTGTGAAAGGATTCGGAACATCGAACATCTAATGCAACATATTCAAAAAGCAGTGGCATTATTTACAGATGTTCTGAAAGGATTCGGAACATCGAATATCTAAGGCAATGAATTCAAAAAGCAGTGGCATCATTACAGATGTTCTGAAAGGATTCGGAACATCGAACATCTAAGGCAACGATTTCAAAAAGCAGTGGCATCATTACAGATGTTCTGAAAGGATTTGGAACATCGAACATCTAAGGCAACGATTTCAAATAGCAGTGGCATCATTACAGATGTTCTGAAAGGATTCGGAACATCGAACTTTTGAGACGGCAAATTCAAGAAGCAGTCCACCAATAAATCCAGATGTTCCAAGTTGAGTTTAGTACGGGAAGAAGGGGATCATCCCAAGGTACCCGCGTAGGTTAGGTTCCTTCTGATAAACAAGAAGAAACTTTTTGGTACGTTCTTCCATTTTTTTTATGTATACTTTTGTATACCCCGCAATGACTTTTTATGGACACACCTTTTGAGCGTGCACTGTTTTCATAATGAATTCCACACTATCTAGTTTTATGATTAATAATGTTTCAAAAAAAGTTTCCATATATCTTATATAGGGGCAAGATATTTAATTTGTTAAATAAAAGCAATGAACTTTCTGTTTTGTATTTATAAAACATGGACCTAACTTACGTTTTGTGTTTTAATTATAGACATTAAGATTTTTACATGTGTAGCGACCGCCTCATACCAACAATCCATATTTCAGTCTGGAAATAAACTTTTAACAACGTATTGTGTAAATCATCCAGTAGACAACACGTTTAAAGCAATAGATTTCAGCACTCACATAGAGAACCAATCTCGTGTCCTCTGTCAACTTTTGTGGTCGTAAACTACTGTAGGCCTACGTCATTGGCTGGTTTTACGACTTTCCCGTATATTGATAGCCTAGTCCTTCTCTCGTCGTAACATGACGCCGAATTGTAAAACCATATCTGTTGTAACTAGTCAAACGTACGTTGATATGGTTTTATCGGACGTTTGCCTTCATTTGTGTAAATAAAAAACGAATAATGACGTTTCGAAAGTATGAAACAACTTCCGTTATCACGTTATAAACCTAAAACGTGAAAAAAGTAGCCTAGGTTGATGTTGACATCTAAAAAAGGTACCGTCAGCTAAGTCTGGACAGTTAAATAGAAACGTGATAAAGGAAAACCTACGCATAACCAAACTATACTAAACATGGAAAGGCAAACAACTAATAGGGGTTGCTGCGAGCCAACGGAGTGGTAATCAAACAGTTTATCGGGATCAATATTTTGTTTCCTATTTGTAAACTACTGATGATTTGAATTCCTTTCCGAAACCGCTGTCGTGATAAATATATTGTAATGGAAATTTATCGTAAAAAATACCCTGCGATACACGTAATATTAATCGGAGATTTGTGTATATGAAAATTAATACATAACGTTTCGAGAGTATAAATCAACTCTCGTTGTCAAGTGTTAAATCTAGAGAGAATAATTACGAGAATCGATTTTAGCCTCTTGAAAAATCGTGTATTAGTTTGACAAATAATGTCAAATCTCCAACTAAACCATATTTATTAAATAATCCACCATCAAATAACTTTAATACCAGGATATATTGAAGGACCCTACTGGATCTAGGAAGAGAGAAAACAAGAATAAATATCTACAGTTTATAAGTTGACATTAAATTTGTCTCTGTACCGCCAAAGCTATTTCCGCAGGCAAGATGAGGTGAACCCTTGCCTTTCCCTCCGATAATAGGAGTTGTAAAACAAATTACTGTTACTTCCTTTGAAACCAATTCCATTCCCTCTGATAAATAATTTAGAACAATCACTTATATAGCATGTTTTAAAAAGTTCTTCGTAATGAAAATAAAATCGGTAAACTGACACGAAGAGATTTTTAATTTCTGTCCTTATACTTCAATGTAAACAACTGCATTAGTAGAGAAAACAGCTGTTTTGGGGACAGAATAAGGAAAAAAGCCAGAATTTGTTGTGTTTCTCTGTGGTTTATTTCCTAATTAATAATTGTGCATTTCGACGACGAAGATGTTCCTGAAGACATTTTACTTCAAGTTTGTGAAATTACATCAGAATTACTAGCATCAAAATCTAGATTAAGATAAGGGAAAAAGTACGAAGAATTTTGTACTTGGCGTGAGCATAACAACATAAAAATTAAGCGATAATGTCCTTGTCCATATGTAACAGAAGTTCAAAATTATAAAAGCATCATGGTCTAAATATTTAAGCTAAAAAGCTGTCATCAGTGAAACAGAAAGAAAATGTAGATGTTTTGACGGTGCAACCGCCAATCAGCCAGTGGTCTGAGTCGCACATCTTCAGATAACAAGGGTCAGAAGGATTTGGCAGGTTTAGAGGCTTTCTGCTGAGCGGCACTTTTTTCTGCTAAAAGAGATTTCTAACATAACCCATTATGGTTGTACGTAAATCGCGCCCAGTGAAAATAGCGCCCACTGAGAAATGTGTGCAAATCGCGCCCGGTCTAGAAATCGTCTACCTGTCGAGACATACCTGCCACATGAGTCACACCTCCACCAGCTGAGGCGTAGTTTTGCATTCCAGTGTTTGGCCCTTCGATCACAGCCTACCCCAGAGTATAACACCTGAACAACAATACTTTGGGAATTCCTTCTACCAACCCAAACCTAACCATAACCTAACCTAACCTAACCTATCCTAACCTAACCTAAATGTCGAAAGATTACTTTTGTCCTTTAGCCAGTCCACAGCCTGAATAAAGTGTGATGGGAATCAGTTTATTTGTTTAACTTCTATATAAATATCCCGTTGCAGCAAACCTAGGCATTCAAAAATGTTCATGAAAAACATCGAATCATTTACTTAGGGGTTTTATATTTTTCACATATATTAAGGTGGAACTTTTTGAAGTAGACATATTTGTGGTGGCAGAAGGAATGTCTTGATCCTTGTAAATCTCTTCAATAGTTGAAGGACTTCCGTTTTAGCCAAAAATACTCCAGGTAGAGACTGTGCTGGAGGCGATTTACACTTGGGCGCGATTTACAGGACACCCCCATGATATGTTAGGTTAGGTTCGAAATTGACATGTTTTAGTCACCTTACTTTTCTAAAATTTACTTTCAAGATTTAAAAAAATACTGTACTTCAAAGTTTAAAACAGATATTGTACGCTTTTTCCGAAAAATGTTGGCCTATGTACCATTGACAAACGTAATAAACCATCAGCATGAATGTCAGTAAGCAAGGTTACTTGTTATTTCCGACGGTTTTCAGGTAGAAGGAGATGACCTGTATCATTTCCGACGTTTTTAGCAACACGCAGTCCATTTTTTTATATATCTAACCTAACCAACTTGACACGAGCACAACACATAACTCATAATTTCAAATCTGATGTATTTTACATTTTTATACTGTAGATGGCATAAACATAGGTTAACTTCGGGTTATAGTGACAAGCTGTTGACAGGGTATCTCTTGTAATAATAGATGAGTCATGCTTTTACTATGTTTGGAAAGTGGAACGTTAACAAATTCATAACGACATAAAACCGTCGGATATAACCCTGGTCAACCCTTTCTACGTGGAAACCGTCGGAAATAACCCGGCATCGTTAGCAACACGTATAAGAGTGCAAGGAGATAAAGAATGTAGCAGAAAAATGTACCGTTCAGTGGATAACCTCTAAACCTGGCAATCCCTTCTGACCCTTGTCAACTGGCATTCAGAACACTGACCGTTCGTGGGAGAGTTAGCCATTCCAAGAACTGTCTGTCTTAAAGACAAACTACTCGTTACAACGTTTTGATCTCAGATCAAGTTACACAATTAATCCGTGAAGCACCTAACCTAACCTAACCAAGTTAGTTTTGATATTGGTTATTTCTGAAGCTTGCCGTAGATATGAAGTAATACTTTTGACTTTGGACGACTTTGATGATAATGAACGTTTTGTGTTGGTTTTCATTCGTGATTGGGAAAATCACAAACCTAGAACTTTCACTATTTTAGATGAATCATGCTTTTATAATCCGTGTTGTTTGTATTATAAATATGTAGCCATTAGACTTTCATACATGCAGAGCAACAGATTTTGCATAGCAAAATTAACTTTCATAAATAATGTTACCACAAATAATAATAAATAAGTATAATGAAAAATAGCGTACATTATACAAAATTGCATGACTTCCTATACACGGTTATTTCTCCCACGGGAATTATCATGCGCCCATGGGAAAGGGCCACTTTCCGGCCTCTTAACGTTATATAATTGATTTATTTTAGTAGTGTAATTTAAATTATATAACTAATTATTATTATTACATGAGCCTAAATGTTTATTCTTGATAATTTGCCAAACGACTTCAATATGTATGTTTTCGCCAGCAGATAAACATATAAATAGACAATATTCAACTAATGTAAGTATATTTGTGCTCTCATCTTTGTCAACAAAGAGAATATGGGAACTGATGTTTACTAAATATACCAATAACACAATAATTTGTATTTAAAACAATTAAATGAATAAAACTTCCTCGGGAGTACGGGCTTGGCAATCCTAAAGGACCTTAGTTGGATCTACACCTTTTTCACATAGTCTTTGGTTAGACCCATTTATCTCATCCTAACAGATCTATCCTGACCAACTCTTTCTCTTCTGACCCTGATGGTTTTAGAGTACGCGAAGGTTAGGGGTATTTATTTCATATTCTTTTTTTATTCATAAGGCGTTGATAACCGAGAAGTTAATCATCTTTAAACTACAAGGGAAAAAATGAATAATGTTACAGCTGATTTTCAACATCTTCTGACACTATCTTGTGATAGCTGATCTTCAATATCTTCTGAACACCTGATTTTCAATATCTTGTGAAGCTGATTTTCAATATCTTGTGAACAGCTGATTTTCAATATCTTGTGAACAGCTGATTTTCAATATCTTTTTGACAGCTGGATTTTCAATATCTTCTGACAATATCTTGTGATAGCTGATCTTCAATATCTTATGTACAGCTGATTTTCAATATATTGTGATAGGTGATTTTCAATATATTCTGAACACCTGATTTTCAATATCTTGTGAACAGCTGATTTTTATTATCTTGTGAACAACTGATTTTCAGTATCTTGTGAACAGCTGATTTTCAATTTTATGATGGTTGATTTTCAATCTTGTAATAGTTGATTGATAAATTTTATGTATTACCTTCGAGGTTAAAAGTCCTTTCAAAATTTTGACTATGATCTAACTTTGCAGAAATTGGGCTGTCAACATAATTATATTTACCAACCATTTTGTAGTAAAACTTTAACATCATTCATCTACGAAGGGGAGCTCGTGACTCATTTACCAACAATGCTTGACTTTTAAAATCTTTTCTTTCAATCGTTGCTCATTTGATTTGCTTTTTACTTACAACTTCTGCAAAACTTATAGGTGAACGGAGCATATTGGCGGGTAAAGAGGAAGTGGCAGACACAAACTGAGATGGATTACCGAGGTTGACTCAAGAAAACTGGGCGTTATTAGTTGGTTAACGTCTGCACAAAAAACCGGGGCAGAGTTTATCAGCGGGAGGGCAGGGTTAGACCACGCTGTAGCGCAAACGGGAGAGAGATTATACAAAAATACTATACGAGAAAGAAAATGAACAGGATTTCATGTGAAAGGACAGAAGTTCAAACCTCTGCTATATTTTAAGTGGTATACTTACAGTATGTACTAAATTTGACACGGATCCATTTGTCTTGAAGTATTTGACAACAAACACAAGCAAACTTAAAGTAGATAGATCATTAATTAAATTTCTTCACTGAAATATCATTACCTTAGTTTGCAAAACGGAAACATTTTACGAAGTAAATGTCAAATATAAAAAGTCTAAATTACTGAACGCTTCAAAACAAAACAGTTTATCTGTGATTGTTGTATTAATTTATTTATATATGCTAACATTTTTTATCACAATCCAAACGTCTTCGTCAAGGTTAAACAGCACTGATTGTATATTCCATGCATCGAACGAGCTGTATAGTACGTACGGTAGGTAGTCTACCTGGTGACTTTTTATAGATTGAGGTAGGACGTTCTATAATATAGGGTGGGCAATAAGTCCTGTAACCTCTGTTTAATTTTATAATGGTGATAAGACTAGTAAAATCAGGTTTTTTGTGAATTTATGGAACACCCTGTGTATTTGTTACAAGAATTCTGACACACTCTGTAGAATGATAACGTAAAAAAAAATTTAAACATCATTTGTTCCATATTTCTATACGTAATATGAAAAGGAGGGAACGATAAATAATTAAGAATCGTGCATTCCACAATAATCCATAAACTATTGAGAAATTTAAAGAAAACATAACTTAGCTGATAGCGGGAAATATGTTTGGAAGAGGGGGTGGGCTAACAACTTTGTGTTCGTTAAAATGACGACCATTTTTAATGTTCACTTTGTATAAGCTATAATATATATATATATATATATATATATATATATATATATATATATATATATATATATATATATAACTGTAAAGAAACAATCTAATAATTTAAAAACCTTATATTTGTTTTAAATAGTTTCTGTATAATGTCAAGAAACCACTAACATGTTAAAACTTTATAAGTTTAATACTTTCCCACATATATTTAGTGTTAGAGAAAGTTATTGGTGAGTAAAAAATCGTTTCGACTTTTCTCCCAATATACAGGGTGTTCCGTAAGTAAGCTGCCAAACTTTAGAAAAAAATTCTGTGGGTCAGGATAAAGAAAAAATTAAGAATACAATTTTTTCCAAAAATACTTAATTTGCCAGATAAACGCTTTTTTTTTTTTTTTTTTTTTTTTTTTTTTTTTTTTTTTTTTTTTTTTACAAAACCATTATAACTTTGGAAATAAAAGAGATATTGACTTAGATTTGGTATACGCATTTTGTATGTTACGTTTTACAAGACTATCGAAAATAAAAACTTTAATTTGTATATTTTCAAAATGTCGGCCGTTAAAAATAATTAATATTGAATATCTCGAAAACCATTAACTTATCAAAAATTTTTTTAAAAAAAGTTACCCTTTTTAATGACAAACAAAACGGTTTTTGTATTTTTTCTGTAAACTGGAATAAGCCTCATTTTGAAATAGTTAGATCACATTTGGATTTTTTTTTTTTCAATTCAGAGTAATGAATTTTATTATTTTTATTAAAAGCATTAGAATTCAAAAATAATTTTGGTTCTAGGTCAATCTTTGGCATTGACAACTACCAAGAAATTATGTTTCCTGTTATTTGTCAATAACTGGATTATCCTTTAATCTATGATTTTCAAGATATTCAATATTACATATTTTAAAAGCTCACCATTTTAAAAATATACAAATTAAAGTTTTTATTTTCGGTAAACTTGTAAAACTTAACATAAAAATGCGTATACTAAATCAGATCTCAATATCTTTTCTATTTCTAAAGTTATAATATTTTTGTAAAACATACAAAATGGGGGATGTCTGGAAACTACAGTTCTTCGGGGGGGGGGGGGGAAAGTATTATATTTTGTTCTTTATTCTGTCCCTCAGAAACATTCCCTAAATTTTGGCAGCTTACTTACGCGACATCCTTTATATTCGAAAAACTCAACATCCCTTTTGCCCCCCCCCCCCCCAACGAGTAGATAAGATATTGAGTGAAGATTTGGTATAGGCATCATTTAAACCCTTTAACAGTATACCAGAAAATCAATATTTCATTTTATATATTTTCAAAATGGCGAACGTTAAAAATGTTTAATGTAAAATATCTCGAAAATTATTACAAAATATTTGCTAGAATAGATTTTCCTCTTTGAATGAAAATCGTTAAAGCTGGTTTTACTTTTCAGTTTGACTTTTAGTTGACTACATTTAAAACAAACAAAGATACACACACACTAGTGGTTAATCTATGCAATCTTACCACCTTCTTATTGAAATATCTTAGCAATCCCGAGAAACCTACCTGGATCTACCTCTTTCATCTTTCTTATCAGGTCTCGCTCAACCAACCCTGACGCAATTAGAGTAGTCGGAGACTTTTTTATTTTTGTTTCCTTTTTTTTTTTTTATAAGGCGATAATGACCGAAAGGTGTTTTTCCCAGCAAGGAGGAAAAACTTATCGAAATGCAAAGATAAACTAAGGTAATAAGCCGGAATTGGTTTCTAAACGTCCGAACTGTCCTTTATTGAAAACTAAATCGTCAGTAACATTTAAATTACTGCACAGCTGTTTAGTCTGAACAAAGTGACAACTATGGTATTATTTTTGTATGTTTTATGTATACCTTTTAATCTGAATCCTCAACCATAAAAGGCTCGCCTGTACTACATACATATTAGATAGTAAAAACGCGAAAATAAAAATGGCGGACTTTATCTATCATCTTAAAAATCTATTCAGATTATTTGACCTTTACAGTACAATAGGATTATAAACTACAAAACTCAATAGCCAGATATATTTTACAGGAAAACACAAATTTAAAAAAGCGGATTCAAGCATCGCACAATACTGTATGGCGTAATATGTAATAGCATTTCGTCACGCAAGATCGTGATTTGCCAATGTTATTTATTTTCTATTTTTAGTTTTCAAACAAAAAATTGGAGCATGTTTATGATTTATATAATTTGTATATTAATGAATTTTCTTAAAGGTATAATATTAATAGCTCTTACAGTAATATTAGGACCATGGAACGAGCACTAATATTAAACTTCACAATCTATTTAGTAGAATAAAGTATCTTAATTTTTAAATCTGTCACGTGACCTCTTTTGTTCTTTAAAAAATAGTAGTTTCGGGACTTATATCCCATCATCAGATGCTTAATCACTCAAATAAATAAGGTCAAGACATTAAAATAAATATCATAAAACGCAAAATTTATTTTTCGGAACATTGTAATTTTTTGATGCGCACTCTGTAACTCATTCGGTATTCGCGATGATAACTGATGACATCATTCGGTGTAACTGATGACGGGATAGAAATCTCGAAACGCGTAAAATATTAAGAACAAAAGAGGTCACGTGACGGATTTAAAAGGTAAAATACTTTATTCGCGATTAGTGGACCTGGATACTAAAAATGAATTCCAAAATAGGATACCTATTTAGTGTGCGGGGTTGGATATTTTTGGTTCAATTTGCTTTAATAAATAAATAAATTTTTTAGCACACGAACCACAGTTGACCTGCTAGACAGTTTTTTGTCAGTTGATGAATGGTAAGCTCACCAAGTTCCCGTTACCGTAATTTCAGCTTTCGTCACCAGGATTCGCTACCTATGGCAGCTCTCCCTACTTTCAACACTGGAACTTTTTTAAGCCCCCACAGGGATTGAACTTAGAACCCCTTGCGTTGGAGGCAAGATCTCTACTCACTAGACCAACCACGGAATGTCAATTTTCTTCAAACAATTCGATTATTGTTTATATTTTATTTTCATTCACACAATATATACAAGATACATGAAAGTTACCGGAGCTAAGAACTATAGGGGGTCGAGAGGATTTATCAGTCTAAGTAGGGATAAACTGTAAACGCTGACAGGGTTTCTATCGGGGCATTGAGGGAGTCAGAGAACACCTTCGAAGGATTGTAATAGAAAATAAGAGGATCTGGAGGTTCTGCCAAGAGGGGGAGGAGATGGCACACCATCCTAATGCACAGAAGGACTAGAAGTTTGAGAGGGCACCATATTGATGTAGAGGAGATACTTTCATGTCCTGCACTTCCTAACGGAGTTGGGACGAGGAGTTCCCCGTCTTACAAGAAGTAGAGGAGTAGGCCTACATGTCACACCACCACATCATTCCTACTATATGAAAGTCGTATCAGTGTTTTAAATGAAATCTCAACAAACAAAATGTGTTATCTAACTAATAATTTATTTCATATGACAAAATAGACAAAAAACAGTGATTAGGATATTTATAGTTTTTTGTTAGATAAAACGTCCTGTGAGAGTTTTAGAAAAAGGTCAAAATTAATTGTTCATTTTTAAACGGTTTTTTGTACGACTACGCGAAAGAATTATTTTACACCATTCCCCTTATGGTATAGATGTGGCAATCCCAAGGTTTCTAGCTGGATATACACATTTCTTCATATAGCTTTAGTACCGATTCCTCTCTTTCATATTTCCATCTTTACTCATGTTATCTTCTCAAACCTTGACGCTTATTTGAATAGTCAGGTAGAGTGTTTCCATTTTACACTCTTTTCTTCCTCTCTTTTGTAAGGCCCATTCTATACGAGCGTTAATAGGTTCAGTACCTGCTGGAAGTGTTTGTGGAAAACAGTAAGAGAGAGGATAGACGTTGGGGTACTCACCCCGTGCTCAGCAACAGATTGTCAACTGGTACTTTTCATGTGATGTTTGAGAATCACAGAAAGTATGAAGATAAGTTCTTCCAGAACTACAGAATATCTGTCAACTCGTTTGACGAGCTTCTACTTCTCGTCAGTGATTTAATTTTTTTAAAAAAGATACCAATATGAAGAGAAGTCATACATTGCTTAAGTCTAAATCAAACAATCACACACTCAGATACGCTTTAAACACAGTTTCACTCGAAAAAGTCAAAAACCACGTGACGACACCGCTACGCTGGCGCTAAAAGCGTTCGTATAGATGCTACCCGTCTCGCGCAGCGTTGTTTGCGCCGCGTTGCTAGCGCTGCCAGCAAGACAGGCGGCGTTAATAGCGTCAACGCCGAGTGAACAGGGTAACGCTGGGCGTAGAATGCGCTCGTATAGATGCTGCAATTTGACTTGTATTGACTTCCAAAACGAAAAATACGACGCTTTTAACGCTCGTATAGAATGGGCCTAAGGAGATGATGACCGTAAGGGTCACTTACCCATCCCCAAAACAAAATCAAAACAAAAGATAGCTGTAGTCACCACAAATACCAATTCGGTAGTTGTCTATCAAAAAGTGGAAATGATTGATTTACGAAGTTCTCCATTATAAAAAATAATAATAATAAATAATTTTTTTCTTAAAAATAAATTTAAAACGATTAAATAACCACGACATATCAATTACGTCATCATTAAAAACAAATGAGAGTTCAGTAATCCCTAAACAGCTGTTATCTGGCGTGGTTTGTACGTTTTGATGTATTTTTATTCTTTTGAGGATGAATTCAGAATCACAAGGAGGAGAAAGATCGGAAAACTGGAAATGGACGCTAGGATTTCTCAAATCTAGAAACAAATTTGGTTACAAATATAAAATATAATTGAGAATAAAAGGACGGTGCAATGTTGAAGGGAAAAAAAAATGCCGTTTAGGTCACATATCAATTACGCATTTTGCTGTGAGTTATGCGTAACAACAACAAGAATGTTCTAATTTCAGTAATATCGTTTCCCTCACGTAATATTATTTAATATTGTCTGCAATATCTCTATTTTTCTGCTACATTTATATCATGGAATTTTAAACCTTCTGTTTATATTGTTTATCGAAATTAACGTGAATATACAATAAAGGTAACATAAGGTATCGAAAAACCTATCATCTTTTTTGATCTTCATCGTAAAAATCAAATGTCTTTTCAGCATAGCTCAGGTATCTTCTCCTTACTAGTGGTGGCACTTGATTTACATAAAGAATTCTATAAAATCGTTTTGACCTTTCATCATATTCACAATATTTAATAACAAACTAGGCACCGTTCAGCATTAAACAATTTTTTTAATTTTGACCCATATAATCACCACTTAAAGTTTGGCACAACCTACCCTGTATAACACCATTTAAGTCTTGCATTGGTTTGGTATGATGTACATAACATAATCCCGGTACTATGAAACTTAGGACAATTATTGTGTTAAATGAAAAATACTAAAACCTAAGCATGTAATCCAACAGTTATAAATGTATGATTAATTAAAGAACAAAACAAGTAACGTGGCAACGTGTCGTCATGGCGTGAACTCGTATAACCTACTTGTAAATAATTTCAGTAATTGGTAAAGTCGCAACATTAATCATTCCAAATTACTTGTGTTTTGCACGCAATCGTGCTCTCTCACAATGGTCTTTGTTATCAACAAGTTGGTACAGTCACAACAAACGATAAATTATAAAGCGTCTTAAGCATACGTTCTCCTTTCGTTAAATAGATTTAATTTATAGGTTCTCATAAATCAAAATCATTGAAGTCTGTTATCGTTTCCCTTATCTTTTTACATCTCTGTCGCTGTGCGGTACTCTACTGCGTAAACCAGTTCATTCTACAACTCAGTTATCCTTTAGCGTACGAATTTCAATAAAAAAACATTTTATTTGTTGTTAAAAAATGAAAATATTTTGTCTCTTGTACATATCTTGTAAAATTAACGGTTTATGAGAGATTCCATGCTAAAAAGTTTAAAGAACCCCAATTTTCAAATGAGTAAAGGAAATTGATTATTTTTCTCAAATCCGTTTTTTTATAAAACTAAGTAGCATGAAAAATTTCAACTTTTTGAAAGTTAAAGATGCGAATTGTTTTATATAAACAAAAAATGTCGGCTGGATAAAAAATAAACCATTTTGGGAAATATGCTTTCATAAACCTTGTCATTGATTTTGATGTTTGGAATAAGCTCCTGAAGTTGTGGAACGATTTTTGGAAACACCCTGTATATGTGAGGAAATGAAACTGAACATCCTTATTTCAGTTAATTAATTTTTCTCTTATTTCTATAATTTTTATTCAACTTAACTATTTTCACTTAATATTTATGGAATAAAAAAAGACATTAAATACATTTTTGTATGCTCTCGTCAACTCGGTTTTCCAGGTAATATTAATTAAGCGCAAAACATTTATTTTTCAGTTTTCTACTGAATTACTAAATACGACCTATATAAACATTCATGTTTTTGTAATATCGATTTATTTACAAAGGCACTGACCTCTATCGATACATGTCCAACAGTATTACAACAACTATACAAAGCATGACAGCTGATATTGATCTGTAACAAGGGGGAGGGAAGTAATCAAAATGAACACATTCAGTTGCACTGCTTTTTAATAAATAAATGTATCTATCGGTGATCACTGCCTGACAAAAGGAAGAAGAGAACATAAAATATAGACCCCTATAGCGTCAGGGTCAAAAAAGAACAAAAGGGATCTAACCCAAGACTACATAATTAATTATTATATAATTTATTTTTATAAACTACGTTTTTAAAACGGAATAAATAGTATAAAATCATTTCTCGTACCTCCATACAAATTGTCCTGAAAATTTGTAATTGTGAATTTTTAACAGCTATGAAAATACTTGTAAGATTTAAATGGAAAAATGTGGGGCCCATGAAATAGATAATAGTAAGAGTACCTCCATCTATTGAATTAGGAGCTACTTGACCTCCGTTCGGAATTTTGAGTTTTCTCAACAATAGAGGCAGCTGCTCTTTACTATTATCTATTACATGCTCCCCACGTGTTTCGTTTTAAATCTTACAAGTATTTTCATAGCTATTAAACATTCACAATCACATATTTTCAGGACAATCTGTATAGGGTTAGGAATCTGTATGGAGTTATAAATCTGTATGGAGCTACGAGAAATTATTGTATACTTTTTAGTTTTGTGTGTGTGAAATTTTGCAATAGATTTTAAACATCTTATTGAGATTAAGAACCATAATGTTGATGCCACCGAATGGTTCATTTTCCTTCTTTTCAGTTGTCGCCATCTAGAATCGATCATGCAAAACATTTCGTATGAAACCATGGAATTCTCATCGATGAACAGGAATTCGATATCCTTCCACTGATTTCGTAAGCCCTTCAAATAGTTACGAGTGAGTTGTCCCAACCATTTTTTCATACTTCTCAACTGGTAATTTAAATAATGTGTGCAGCGTTGTTCCATCAATAAGTGGTGCCGCTACACTGGTCAATGCGACAACTTTAACTGCTTTCTTATCATAGCAGCGATTGACGGATAGACAAGAAAGCGAGTTGATATTACATTATCATCCAATTCTGAGCTATGTTTAAATAAGTCTCTAGCTCATCGGGAAGTTAGTTTAAAATCGTATCCAAAATTTGTACCGAACAGACAGACAAGAAAGCGAGTTAATTAAAAACGTGTTAAAAATGGTATAGATCTATCTAGAGAATTCGGGATTGCCAAAACCGTACTCACTATTTGTGAGCCCCTGAGAGGAACATACGAAATAAATTTATGTACAAGGTGAGTTAAGGGCGTCCAATATTTCAGAAATGGAGTTCAGAACAATCAAATAGAGGAAACCTTTTCTTTATTTTAGCGCCCCGTACCCGTCCCTGAAATGCTGCACTCCCATAATGACTCACCCTGTATAATGTTTCCATAAATTAAGAGTGTTTTAAATAGAAGTTACATACTGGTTATACTTTGATTGTAATACTTTGACATTTTAGTACACTATAAAAATAATTAGAATATACACGAATGAAAACGACCCGTTTTCTTTAACATTTAATCATGTTACTAATAAATGTTACTTCCGCTTCAATTTAAAATAACAACAATTATACATACTAAAACAATGCGTTCTATATTCGTAATTGTTTTAGTTCCCCACAATAAGCGATCATTAAATCACGAACTTAAACTATTGAAAGACAGAACAGTTAGGTCATCAAACCGTTGGCACACAACTCCTGTTTGGTAGTTTAAGTACATGGTGAGGCAAAACGGATTAAGCGCTTGGAGAGACCAATGCTCAGCCAATTGTGGAGAAAGAGAGGAACACGTAACCTATAGTAAGTTGTCAAGTCGATAACCCCATTTCAGTAGCCAATATAGTTTGGACCATCGAGGTTTCACAGTGCAGGCGTGTTTTGAAAATAACTGTTTTGTGATCCCGACGCAAAGAGCTTTTCGGCGACGCTTCACCATTATTCCGCCCAACATTTCGATTCCTAATACGATTATAGGTTTGCAGCAAATTGGAAAGACATGGCCGACGCAGAAGCATAAGAACATCGGATAATGTACAGCCGGCAAGAGCCGTACCCAAGGCGTTCTTCTTGAAAGCATTCTGTTACTTTGGGAACGTTAGGCAGCAGTTTGAAGAGCATATAGATTTACTGTTTCATCCCTATACAATAATCTTGACTCAACAAATGAGTGTAACACATTACGTCAACCGTAGAAGATCTCTCCCATATCAACTTGGGTCAATAGCGACGAAGCACATTTTCATCTCAAAGAAGCTACTGGGCTGAAAATAACCTTCGACAGCTTCATGAAAGACCGCTCCATTCCCCTAAATTAACCATCTGGTATGCCGTTACTAAATTCGGAGTGATCGGGGTGTACTTTTTTTCAGGAGGAAGGCGTAAACATCGTCAATTCCAACCGTTATGTCTCAATATTGAAAACTTTTCTGCAGCCTAAATTAGAAAAGACCGTTGAAGAAGAAGACTTAAGGGGACCTGTGGTAACAAGATGTGACCACCACCTCACAATGCGCGTACTTCACTCGATGTTTTAAGAACAATGTTTCCCGGGCGTTTGGTCTCTCTGAGAGGGTGATGTCGCGTGGCTACACGGTCCACCAGTTAAGCATTTACGATTTTTTTTTTAAGGAAAATTGTTTAAACATTTCCCAATCATCCTACAAGACCTAAGAAAACGGATTAATGAAGAAATGAACGCCATTCTCCTCGAAATGTGCCAAAGAGCTGCATTAAACTTTTAAAGAACGCATTCAATACTGTGTCGCTGCTAACGACCACCATCTTGTACACATTATTTTCAAAACTTAAGTAAATCAAATGTTATACATTGCTGAATTCCAAAATAAAAACGCCAATTCTCTGCATTGTTCCGTTCATTTTTTTATACCTATTCAAAAACGCTTAATCCGTTTCGCTCCTCCCTGTAGGCTCTTGTGTAACTTGGTGTTGGGCATTCCTTGTTGTTGTGTAGTTCTGCGTCCTGATATCGTTTTTATAAATTTTTTTAGTTATTTTGACTGTAATAGTTCCTTTCTTAGATTGCTAGTTTTTAGTATTACTGTACTTTCTAACAAGGCCCTAGGCTACTAGTTTGTTAGCATTTCCCATTTTTCTCATATTCTAGGTTTAATACTTGATAATGGGAGTTGATTTATACTCACGAAACGTCGAGTATTAGTTTTGATTATATTGAATGTCCGTAAAAACTACATCAATAGTAATAAATTCTGGGTTTCAAATACGTGACATTCTATCAAATCACCTTTCTTGCACCGTCCCAAATTTAACACAAGTACATAAAAACCAAATCTAAATAAAACCTAAAAACACTGACTGTCACCGAATAGAACAAAGTTATATTATTCTTTATAGGTTAGGTTCGATTAACTGTCAAAATTCATTACATAGCTCTTTCAGGATACCAGGAGACTAACAACTGGGTTACACAATCGATATAGGCCTACAGTAAATTATCCTTGACTATTACTAAGTTACGTACAAGGCCTATGTTGGTACAATAAATAGTGCGCCTATCGTGCAATTACATGGCAGGTAAACTATAAAAGTGAAAGCTTTTGTAAAATCTATATCTATTGTAGCGAGACTGAGAGGTTACGTAAGATTTAGGTTTTAATTCGGTTAGTTTTCCTGTGGAATCAGGGTCTCACTAGTCCAAAACCATAATATATATAGTTTAAACGGTTTTAATAATTTTTTCCCAATTATAAATAGCGTTTTAATTATGAAACATTGCACTAATTGTCCCACTCAGCCCCCCCCCCCACCAAAAGAACCACAACTAATCATTACCAAAAATGTTATTTCAGTAGTTGTAAATCAAAAAGTGAAAAACCACATTGTAAATCATTTTAAAAGGAATAACGAGATAAATAAACTGTGTCTAAATATTCCACAAAGTTTCTCACTCACTCTTTCCAAAACCAAACAAAAACTAATAGTCACCAAAATGTCTATTCAAAAGTTGTTAATCAAAAAGTGAAAATAAACCATGGACGATGTCTTTGAAAAAAAAATTAAATAAAGTCCTGCGCGTGTTTTGATTTTCCCTTTTATTTCATTAAAATGTATCTTTTTAAGTTCATTTTCGTATTTTCCAATCACTCCTGAATTTACTTGCGATTTCGCACACGAGATTGGATCATGAATCTTCATATTTCACTAAAATTTGAATGATATTCGGTATAGTCGAATATCAGAAATTAAGTATTTTGTAACAACCCCATTGATTTTTTGTTTGTTTTTTTACTGATATCTCACGAACTGACACTTTTGGAGCGATGGAAACTATTACGTTTTGTTAAGGTCCTTAGAGGCTACATTTGAGCAAAATTTTATCAAAATCGGTATAGTTGATTTTAGAAATTAAATACTTTAAACAACCCCATTACTTATTTCTTTGTTTACTGATATCTCACGAACTGACACTTTTGGAGCGATGGAAACTATTACGTTTTGTTAAGGTCCTTAGAGGCTACATTTGAGCAAAATTTTATCAAAATCGGTATAGTTGATTTTGAGAAATAAAATATTTTAAACAACCCCATTACTTATTTCTTTGTTTACTGATATCTCACTAACTGACACTTTTGGAGCGATGGAAACTATTGTTTTGTTAAGGTCCTTAGAGGCTACATTTGAGCAAAATTTTATCAAAATCGGTATAGTTGATTTTGAGAAATTAAATATTTTAAACAAGCCCGATATCTCATGAACTTACACTTTTGAAATGATGGCAAGCAGTACGTTTCGTTTAGGTCCTTAGAGGCTACATTTGAGCAAAATTTTATCAAAATCGGTTCAGCCAAGTTTGAGAAATTAAGTATTTTATAACGGCCCCATGATTTTTTTTTTTGTTTTTTACCGATATCTCTAGAACTGACACGTTTGGAGCGATTCAAATCATACGTTTGTTCAGATCCTTACATTTGAGCAAAATTTGATCTAAACAGCTTAACCCGATTTTGAGAAAATTGTAATTTCTTTTTTTCTGGAAACTACCCCCAAATTTTAAATCATAAACAATAGACGTTCTTGTAAGAAGATTTTAAGCTGACCGCAATATTTGAAAAATGACAAGTGATATGAAAAATTTAACTCATAAAAATCCTCAAGGTTACTTTTTAAAGTTTGTTGGTAACTTTTCTACTTATAGAATAAAACAGCTGTGACACCTGTTTCAACCACCCTCTAAGCTTCCCTAGTGCCGTAAATACGTCCTCAGAGTAAATTTGGTGAAAATAAAACTTCTCATTTCAGCGGTGGAAGTCAAATGCTATTTTATAATATTCCCGCTTGTTTCAATGAATATACCCAATTAATAAATAATCTTGATAAACCTAAAGAAAGAAATAATAACTACTAATATTAATACTATAAATTAATAATTGAAAAGAAAAATTGTATAAACCTAACTAAGTTAATAAATTGTTTAGGTACATTGTAACCTAGTTCTTGTGTTATTTTATATTATTTTGGGTCAATAACACAAACAATTTAGTACTCCAAAATGAGACATTATTTTGAAAGAAATCATCTCATAGTTTGGTATTCCAAAGAGAACCAAGTAAGAGAAACTAACCACACTTTTTTTAGCTGTAAGAAACAGCTCATAATAACATAATTATAGTATCTTTATAAACAAATTCTCTTGTATTACTTCACTTTATATTTCTATAAGAACGTAAAAAAATTTCTATCACACCCTTTAAAATAATACGGTTTTCTACACAATCTAAAATGTTGGCAATATGTGTCAGCCATGTAATCTAATCTCTTGCACAACATAACAAATCGAAACTCTATAGCAACAATACAGGAACTTTCTAAAGTAAAGTTAGGTTATCCATATCCCTTGCATAACCTTGCAATCTCCTCTTTTATTTACTTACAGTTGACCCATATAGATATAGGCAGCGTGCCAAGCCCTAAGCTTACCGCAGATGCAACATTTCTTGTGAAGTCTTTCATCATAATGTGGGTTCACTAGACGGAAAGATTAAGCTTGGAAATCGGAATTAGTAAACGTAAACATACCCCCCCCCCGGATATATACAGGGATATATTTTGAAAACTTACCACTTCTATTATTTAAAAGACGGAAAGAGATATGCATGATCTGTTCCTGGGATAGTTATTCACCTTTAGGCGAATCTTAGAAC